>JARHVA010000483.1:0-57500 GCA_037957365.1 Torreya grandis | reverse complement strand
GCATTTTTAATAACAACAGTTTTCAATATTTTTCTAGACCCTTTAGACATCCATTTATCCCCATTATTATTATTAGAGGGGGTTTATTTTATAGTATCACCTCTATTCAGTACCTATAGGTCCTCCCTATTATGGGATATGTTGATTGAGGGATCTATCTGATTAAAGAGATTATGAAGGGAAATACAATCTCATTATCCATAATCTCCTCAAACTCAAAATATTGTATATTCTAGGTGTCATCCAAGGTTTTAGAGGGTTCCCCCTCATATAGGGGACCAACATCAATCATAACCTCACCATACTAAACTTGAGTATTTTCCACTTCATAGGTTAGTTTGGTTTTCTCCAACAAATCATTATGTTTTCCCTTCTCCTTGATAATAGATGTATCAAAAAATTTAGGTGTAGGATTACTAATAGGGAGAGGTTCCCCACTATTAATCTCATGAGAAGTAAATTTACTCTCAAAAATATTTGAAACACCTTTAATTTCTAAGGACCTTATCATGGGATGTTTTTCCTTCATCAAAATCAATATTAAAAATAGGGTTATCTATGTTTTCCAAGTCCTTCATTTGAGGTGGGATGGTATTAAACTGAATTTCCTTACTATTGATTTTATGACCTCTCTAAGAGATGATATCATTGTTTTTATCCTTTGATAGGGCATATACAATATATTCCATTGTTTTCAAAAATGAGGTAGTCTATAAATGTTTCCTGATGGTCTAAGTAAATTAGAAACCATGCGTTAATATGGGCTAGAGACCACCTGGTATCTTCATCCCTAAGAATCTCACCAAGGGGTCAAAGTGCTTGAGCGATAAAATTCCATAATTGGAGGGGGTTTTCAATATCTACCCATCTAGGGGTTATTTTGAACACCAGGACTTGACTTTATAAATTAAGGTTTCATGAAACTACTTTAAACAATGATTGTCCAACATTCCATAGGGATTTATTGACTCTTCTTAATATATTATAATTTTTAAAAATAATAAAGAAAAACTATGATTGTCCCACATTCTATAAGAGGTATCCAACTTAAAAATAAAATGAAAAAAATAGATGCTCTATTTTTTTATGATTCAACATTATTCACTAAACTCTCCAAAATAGTTTGGCACAAGTGATATCTAGACTAAATATCTATTGTCTAGACTTGGGCTAAAAAATTGCCTATCATAAGTCTTGTATGATAGGATGGAAGGAAAACCAACCAAAATGGATTGATGAATTTGGATGGGAATTTTAATGGTCCCAATCAGTTGGTTATATATTTAGGAATTCCATTTTCTCTTATTCCCTCTCTCAAATAGATGTGGGAATGGGTATGCACCCAAATTAACAAGGAATTTGAAAAGTAACAAGGTCACCTTCCTTCACTCATAGGTAGAGTTCAGGTTCCATAAATTATTTCATGATACAATTTATACTATACTCATGTTGTCTATTTTACATAACTTAGATTAACTTGTTACATAAAATTCTTAGGGGCTTATTATGGTCAAATGGAAAGGGGAATAAAAAAATAGATGTAGTTCTTAAAAGTTTTATTATAAAGCAAGATATGTTAGTGGTCTAGTTCTAAAAGACCTACGTACTTAAGGTATTACCCTGTTGGTTATGTTTATACTCAAGGCATTGAATGATGATGATCATTGGAAAGTATTTGTTATAAATAACAATTTGAGAGGGTTTCTTAAAGGTAAAGTAGGTTGGAAAGGCTTGCACATTTCCAACATTCTTATTAACCCTTATTCTTATAAAGTTGTTAGTTTTCCTATTTTTGCATCTATTTGAAGGGCTTGGGACCTTGTGAAACACCTTATAACTATAAAGAATGTATTCAGTTGGATAAGATCTTATTTTCAAGGGTATCGATCAATATGGTTGAACCTATTCCTCAATAACCATTTGTTAGCCCACACTAGAGGATGTTCTGCTTTAGAATGGTTCAAGAAAGGTCTGGGGGATTTCTATTAAAATAAATAATGAAAATCCTAATATTTTTGAAAACTTTTTTATTAATATTTTTTAAACTATATTTCTATTCAAATAAACAATGAACACTAGGACTTGACTTTCTAAATTAAGTTTTCATGAAACTAATTTAAACAATGATTGTCCCACATTCCATAGGGATTTATTAATGAATCTTCTTCACATATTATAATTTTTAAAAATAACAAAGAAAAAATCCTTTTGGAACATTTTGTAAAAACTAACATAGATACCCATTTCTTTTCCCATATCAAATTTAACTAGTTATCAAATAAATTCCTTGAGGGCAGGGTATTTCTATTCAAACAAACAATGAAAATCCTAATATTTTTTAGTCGAGATTATTCCCCAGACAAATATTTTTCCATATAAAATATGGGGATAAGAAAAGGGGTTTACTATAACCAAGGCACTTACCATTCTATCCCTCATTATCACCTCCTTCTCCATCTTTAGATGCATTGCTTAGGCCAACATTTAATTCTACACCTTGTGTATCTTTAAAAACTCTTCCTTCCATAAAGCCTCACTACAAAATTTCCTATTATCATTGATTTTTCCACGACTCTCCTCAACAAGATATTTTGGGCCACATGATTTAGGTCATTCATTACTTGGCATTTTTTGGCTTCTATTTCCATTACTATAAATATTAGTGAGATACTTTGCATAGTTAAGAAGACTTCAATCATCTCCTTTCATATGCCACTATAATTAATTTCACTTTACCCTAGTCTCTAGAACATATCAATGGATCAAGCGTAGGGTGGATGAACACAAGGGGCATGCACACCAAGACTAGGGTGATAATATTTACCAATGTTCTATACAGGCAAGTAAAATACATAATCACACAAAAAATAACACTAAAGTTAACCAAAAATATATAAAATTAAGCAAATATAACCATTAAACCTTTATAACCAATTCACATTTGATTATAGAGTTACCAAGGAAACAAAGGGTACCAAGGAAGCAAACATGAAGCAATAACAATGGAGGGTGGCTATTCATCTCCTCAAATTGAACAATTTGAACAATCCATACATTATTTTGAAAAATGAAAATTGTATTATTATTATAGAAACATGATAATAAAAAACCTCTAAGTAGATTGAAAGTTTAGTTGTTGCAAATTATAATTGAGCCAAATAATGTACGATGTTTCACAAGTAAAACCTTAGAATATTCTCTTTAAAGAATCAATAATTTTTATAAAAAAGTAAAATATTTATAAGATATGATAGATGATTTTGAATAAAATATGAATTTTTAAGAATCCGAAAAGTTAAATTTTAAAATTGATATACCATTTTCCTTGTATCTCAATATTTATTGAAAATAGTAAATTGTAAAAATAAAAACAAAAACTGTATAGAATTTGGAAGAACAAAAAGAGGTTTTTGAGTATACCAAACTAAGTAGAAAATACCTTTAAGTAATTTTAAAATAGATCTGTTATGAATCTTAAATGTGCTAATTAATGAATAAGAAATTAAAAATGTATGAACACAAAATCCTTGTAACAAGATGAGTGTAAAACCCTAGGGTAAAGTTTTATATTTGAAAATAAATAAATAAAAGTTGAAACCCTAGGAGGTTGTAAACCCTATATTAGGCTAGATTTGAAAAAAAGGACCCAAATGTCAGGTTCACTAAATTTTTAACCCTAGATTTAGAAGTGGGGTATAATATTAAGAAATAAATAAAAAAACTATAACACAAGGGTGATAAACTAATCTATATAAATCCAATTAATATAAAAATCATATAAATAATATTCTAAATTTATAAAACTAATATTATTAAACATATTATAGTATAACTATTGAATTTTTTTGAAATAAATAAGAAATAATGGTAATTATCTAGTTTGATATGTACAGGTAGATCTAGATTGGAAATAAGTGTAAAGTATGTAGGGCCAATTTTTTGGATCAATCATTAGATTAAAGAAATTATAATTTTATTATTGTGGACATTATCATTAGTATTAGACACTACTATCAATGCTAGTGTCCAACTACGACACAAGTGTCTTGTACAGAATAATGACTAGATCTAGATGTGACCAACTTCAAAGTGTTTAGTTTTATATCACATTTATTTGTCTTATTAAGATATGGGATACATTATTTCACTCCTTAACGATTGATTAAATCCTATCTCTTCACCCCTCTTCACCCTTGGAATGAGTTTACTAAAAAATGGGTTAGTAGGCTCATGGTCTCAAGTTTCCCAAAAGACCCCTTTGTTAATGGGTGCTACCTACATATCCAATAATATAAGTATTTACTTAAAATTATGTAGTTTTACCCTAAGTGTGGGGAAGTGTGTGTATAACAATGAAAAATATTATATGAAGTTACATGCAGTGATCTAGCTTATAATTTGATAAATATCAGTCATGGGCTGATCTTTAAATTTTTCAAACCTATAATATGACTGATCTTATTCTTGATATGAAAATAAGGATGAATAAGGTAGAATAAAATGCTTTTTAAGTTGATTAATTTAGCCTTTTAGGTGTTTATTTGGTATTTTGTTAGATAAAGAATGTTAAGGCTTAGAATTGTATTTATACCACACCATTTGAAAATATATCATGGTAGGGTTGTAATTATTTTGTAATTTGGATGAATTTTGGCTACTAGAAGCTAGATAATAATCTATACACTATCATTAACAATAGTGTCCCTTTGTGGCTGATAGTGTCTAGAGGGTTAGGAAATAGGTAACGATTTAAAACTAATAGTAAAGGATGTTTATCAAGTTTTAAGATTTTTTTATAGTAAAGGAGAACTAGGTTATTAAAATTATATGGATTAGACTAAGAGATAATCATTTAGGCACAATGAGATGGTTAATGTGAGCCTTTCAATAATAGGGAGGTCTAGAACTGAAGGGTAGAGATGTGATTGATATTTATCAATATACAAGACTAGGATGTTACAAATATTTAGTTTTATTATCTACACCATCTTGTTATGGGAGATAAATTATGTATAAGATTATCCACCATAAGTTTATCAATTTACATGATATTTATTACAAAATAAAGGTGGTTGGCTATTGTTGAATATATTACCAACTATTGTTAATGTTAGTAGTAAAATAAATTATGGGATAACTAAGTAAATTCAAAGAGAATACAATGAGGCTAGACTAATTACAAATATGTATGTAGAATATTTCATAGGAACTCTTTATTACCTTTCCACCTTCACCAACATTTGATGTATCTAGTTTAAATTAAGATAATAAATGGAAAATGGTTGAGTGGACACCATAATTTAATAAAATATGGCTTAAAATAACTATATATGTGTAGACAACAATTTTTTTGTAAACCTAATTTATACAATTATTTTTGAGTGGCTTGACATATATAAATCCCCAATTTTGAATAGGGAGCATGTTAGCAATTTTGGATTATTCTCTTATCTTGATATTTTATTTACTTAGATTCATAGTCCTATATTTTAATATTTACATATCTATTTTATTTGTAATAGGAATCCATGGTATTATTTTAGTTATATTTGATCTTTCTATAGGTTTTAGATAGATCTAGAATTTACTGATAGTTTCATGTAACATAGGCATCTAGAAATTTTGAAAACATCCAAGTGTCATTTTTGAGCTTTGTTTGGGAATATTTCCATTTGGGTCATTTTTTAATACATATTTGGTTATTATTTGTTCAAATTTTATGCACCACTAGATAACCAATTTAAAATTTATAACTCTATATATATATAAATCCCTTAAAGGCATGTAAGGACAAAAAATATTGATAAAAAAGGATGTAAAAGAGTACACATTACTTCTAGATTATTCCTTACCTACAAATATGAAAATTTTATAGTTTATATCCATTATACATTCTTGTATTAAAAGAGGGCTTAGTTGAAATATCACCTAGACTTTCATCTACATAAATTTTCACATGATTGTATTAGTAGGAGAACTAGATGTGATTTGAGTCCTCTTCAAAGTAATTAAAATGCAAGAAATGATCATCTGATCATTGGGGATTGGCAAAGGTTACTCCAACCCAATCCACTAACTCATTTTGTTGGTTTACTTTATAAATAGTAAAAATCTAGGGTCTAAAAAAAATACGAGTAGTAAAATATTATCTACATAAGATCAAAGGTGATCAAACATAGAAAATGAATATACAAACATAGATAACCATGAATTAATAGAAATAAGCCAAATCAGTCATCCTAGATGAGTTTATTAGATAATATATGACTTCATAATTTCATAGGCATCTAAGAAATTATGAAGGCATCTAAAATAATTTCTATATTTTATTCCTAATTCAAATAAGTAAAATTGTATTATAGAGAACATCTAATGATTTTAATAGAATATAAAAACTAAAATTGAGTTATATCTAGTTAATTACTTCATATCCTTTATATTTTAGGTCATTTATTTATTTAATAGATCATAAGTAACATTTAATTTCGTTTTATTATTGATATATATTATATAATATGAATATACAACTTTTAATGATTATTTATATACATTAATCCAAATTAATATAAAAAATATTAACAAACCCACTCTTTGTCTAGAACCTATCAAATACCCTACGTTACCTTAGGGTTTGTTTTTCTTATCAATAAGGTTTTATATTTTTGTGTCCAGGTCTGATTTATGATTTCTCCTTCATAAGTGGCTCCAATCCTAGGGTTTCCATTCCTCAAAAGCATACATACATACATACATACATACATACATACATATATATATATATATATATATATATATATTTACTATCTTATTAAGATTATGATATATGTTTATCCTTATTTATATCTTAGGGTGTGATAAATAAATAATGAGTTATCATTCAAAAACCACTAATATCCCCCATCTTATAGATTTCATATTATCTACACATTTCATGCCTTACGTTTTAGCTAATCAATGGAAAAATGATAAATCTTGTGTGATTAATAAGGATATTTATGTAGATGAAGAATATGTTTCTGAAGGAAGTGAAAATGATTTAAATTATGAATAATATCAGTATATTAGTTATTGATCTAGTGAAGTATAAGAAGAATAGGATAATGTTAAAATAAATTATCCTACTCCTAACACTCTATTGTTAATAAAAAACTAGAGCAAGAGGAAATTAATAATGACTTACATAATGCACTTGATGTTTATGTAATTTAAATTAAATAACAATATAAAATAGAGAAATGGATAGATGATACACATATGGTTTATCATGAAGTGTTTCCTTGAAATGATTTTTCTAAATGCAATGATGCTTATAGAAATACATAAAATAATGATATTCCTTTTTCTTGTCTAGAATATGATACTAGTTCTTTTCTTGAAGTGAAGAATAATATTATTTATTCTTCACTTGAAATGGAAAATGATATTTTTATTACAAAAAAAAATCATGTTCCTCTCTCTTCTCTAGAAATGAAATGTGATGTTCCTCCTTATTTTATAAAAATTAAACATGATGACATTATTGACAAGTTTGACATCACATCAAAATGTCACCCTTACAATTTGAAAATTTGCTTGTCATGTTTCTACAACCTTGTTCATAGCTTTGTCATGCTTTGATAGTCTTCAAGTGGTCTTTGTAAGGTCTTGTTAGCATTGTTTAAGGTAACATCTTTACTAAGTTTTCCAATGCCTTTAGAGTCAATCTTGTGTGTCCTAGGGTCATGTAATGTTATGTAAAGAAGGTAATAGTATTTCAAGTTAAGGCCTTTCACTTGGTCACTTGGTTTAAAGCTTATTAATCTTGTTTGATGAAATGAAGGTATTTTAGCTAAGTGTAAGGTTTTTGGAGAAACTTAGGTTTACATTATGATGAAAATAAGCATTCTCAAGGTGAATTTATTGAATGGATCATTAGATAAAATGGTGAATAAGTCCTTTGAAGTCCTATAAAGTATTAGATTGATATATTCTCTTCACATGAGGTCATCTAACATACACTAGCTTTCTTTACAATTGAAGATGCTTTTAAGGGATTTAAGTCCATTTTCAAATATTTTAAAGATGAAATACATGTTTAATTTAAATTTTAAAGGCCCAAAAATTATGTTTCAATGTAATTATTTTACAAGGAAGTTATAATAATGGTTTAAACATCATAATAATTTAGTTTTTCTCTAAAAAGGTAGTTTTATGAGTTTGTATGGACGTGGGGTGGTCACTTGAAGGTGAAAATGATTTGAATGTGTCTCTTATTATTATAAAATTTATATACATGAGTTATAATCTCTAATCTCTCACAAGTCTTAAAAGTTCCAAACATGCTTCTTCTATGCCATCTCTCCATTGACAAGCTCACAAGGGTAGCTTTCAAGTGTTTGGTATAGATAGAAGAGAGATACTTGGGTCATATTTTTAAAAAAAAATGAGTGGGTAATATTAAGATTCAAATTATTTGAATTGGTCATCATATTCATCCCATCTAATTTATGAAAAATCATTAAGACTCTAGGGTGATACAAAACTAGTTTGAAACCCCATAGGCTCATTTTTCTTCTTTGAAACTAAAGTTTGAAGAAAATTAAATGCATAATATATATTTATTGATATTTTTAGGGTATGTTAAATCATGTAATATGTTTCCTCAAGCCACACTTGGCATGTGTGAGTTCATCTATCAAAGAAAACTCCATTTCTACATATATGTAAGGCAACTATCATTACTTGTTGATGTTTTAGGGTTCTTAATAGGTTATATTATGTTTATAAATATGATATATCATGTTTTAATTCCTAAAAATTATATATAATTCCATCATGATTTCCCATGCTCATTCTAATTCCACATTCTACAAATAACATATAATATGCTTAAGAGGACTGTGTTTTGAAGGTACTACTAGAGGTTGTTAGTAAAGGTATTATATTTAATTTTTTATAGGTATATGGTGATATTAACCCAATGAGAGAGGTAATAAATAAATTTAATAAGGTTTTAAAAGGCTTAAGGGGTTAATATTTCCATCAACTTAAGGCCTAAAGCATAAGAATATAGACCCATAGATCTGTATTTCATAAGAAATGGTGTTAAAATAACTATCAAAATGGAGTTTCAAGACCTAATATGAGTAAAATGTAGTTTACTTATGATTTTAAACAGTGTACGTAGAGTAGATAAGGTGTGAAATAGAAACCAATGCTTAAGGTACTCTAAGGACATGTATAGGTCAGTCTTGGCCCTTGTAAATAAAATACAAACTCAATAGTATTTGGAGGTGCCTAAGGTTTGATAAAGCATAGAAAGCTCTAAAATATCCTAAATTATTAAGAGTGGACTATATACTCTAATTTTATGCCAAATTATAAATAAAATTCTTGTTACAGACTATCATACATAGTCAAGTCTACTGATAGGTCTTACTTACATTCAAATGTCCTATAAGAACATATAATGTTTTGGCATGGTGCTTGAGAGGAATGAATATTAAATGAATCTGGGCTAAAATTTTATGAGTTTTAATTCAATGAGTGAAGGTAGTTTCAATTTTAGAACTTGTTTAATCCTAGATGGCCTAAAAGGTCATGCAGGCCTATATAAAGGTATGAGTTAAGAAGCATATGATAAAGCAAATTGAGGTATGAAGGTTAAGATAAATGTTCAAATGGTTTGTAAAATCTAAAATTGGAGTAATTTTAGAGTTTATAAGATAGTATTATCTCTCATTTAATATAAAGTAAGTGTTTAATCACTCACCAATGATAGAGATCTAAGTATGTAATAAGAGTTTAAATAAGACATAGATCTATAGGTTTTTAAGAATAATGAATATAGGATTTTAAGGTTGATGAATACTTCAATATGACATTAATAAGGTTTATATTCTCCCAATTCTAAAGTAAAATGGAGCTTTATGTCCATAAGTATCTATATGCCAATGGTAATTATTCATTTCTACCTACTCTTGATGCCATATGTCTTTTATTTTGAAAGACAAAATCCCAATGAATAAGGCATTTTAGGAGGAAGGATGGAGTGAAGGTAAGTATTACATTGAATACTAGATGTTCACAAATGTCATTAAATAACATGATAATTGAAATTAAGAAATGAAAATCCTAAAATAAACTATTTAAGTAGGTATAGTTGATCAAATACATAGTCTACACAAAACTATAGCCATATCTTTAATAGACATGAGAGAGGAGTCTGTTTTGAATATGAAAGGTATCTAAGAGGTTGAAAAGGATCCAAGGGAAGACAATTAGTTATTATTACTATAATAAAAGTATTTTAAAATATTTAGTGATGTGATGGAGGTCCTAAACCTGAAAATGCAGTTAAGACACTCAGCTAGGACCTATCAATCTTGGTTTCAAACTTCTTAAAGAGGAAATTACACCTACGGTGGAAATGAAGTTTAGGATAATGTATAAACAATTTTAAAGGGTAATTTAGGGTCATAAATTCTCAAAATAATAAAACAAGAATATGACTAAACACATATAATTTCTCTTTTTGTAGGCATATATAGTTTGACATCCTATAGGCCTACCATAACATTAGAACTTGCAAATTTGGATTGAGATAAAGGAGGTTTGGTTGAGGAATCAAACCATAAAGATTATCTTATCATGATATTGGGATGTTGTTTAAGTATTCATATTTAATATAAAGAGATGGAAAAGATTATAGGTCCATTCAAGCCTATATATCCTAAGACCAAGCATGAAAACCTATGTATTCAGTCATATGTGTATGCTTTGTAGTGAAGGTAGGTGTTGTGGGGATGATATGGGAGAATGAAGATCTAAAGGGGATAATAGAAACTTCATTGGAAGGTGTCTAAAGTTTTAAAATGTTTCAAAATTATGGGAAAATGTATCTCTAATTCTATGACAACACATAGACCTATTGAATAATATCTAGTCCTACTTGTGAAGGGTGAGGAATTTGTGTATATAACAAGTTCTAGATAAAGGATAGATGTGGAATAAGAATTATATGACCTAAAAATATATATTGATAAACTCTAAGGTTATAATATTTAGTGAAAAGGGGTAAAAAAACAATAGCCAAGGTCATAATGGACACTCAAAATAATTAAATAAGGAGATGACCAAACACATCTACTTTTCACCCTTTTGTAGGCATATACATAGTTTGGCATCATATAGGCCTACCATATCATTATAAATTTAAATTTTGGATTGAGATATAGGAGGTTTGTTTGAGGAATAAAAACATGAACATAATATTATAATGATATTTTCATGTCTCTTAAGTCTTCATATTAATACAAAGAGATGTCAAAGCTTATAGGTCTGTTTAGGCCTGTAGAGCCTAAGACCAAGCATGTAGACCTATGTATTTAGTCTTATGTGTATGATTTGTAGTGAAGGTAGGTGTTATGAGGATGATATGGAAGAAATAATATTAAAGGGGGATAATATAAACTTCATTATAATGTGTCTAAAGTTTTAAAACCTTTCAAAATCATGGGAAAAGGTAGCTCTCAGTCCATGATGACACACAAACCTAGTGAAGAATATCTAGTCCTACTTGTGAAGAGTGAGGAATTTGTGTACATAAAAAGTTTTAGATAAATGATAGAGGTATAATAAGAATTATATGACCTAAAAATATATATTTATAAACTCTAAGATTATAAGAGTTAGTGATAAGGGGTCAAACATAGTAGTTAGGGTTAGAATGGGCAGTTTGCCTATAAACCCTAACATCAGTTAATAAGAGAAATAAGAGATTTGATGAATAGATAGGGAAGGGTGAAAATTTGGATAAGTAATGGTTGATATTATAGAGTTTATTGAGGTGTTTTGGGGAAAAACCAAAGATCATAACACCACTTACAAACCTCATTACTCTCTCAACCTCACAAAATGCAGTCCACCTAGATGAGGAGGTACTTTCTTATGCTCAGAATAGTATGGATGATTTCATGGGATAAAAATATATTTATGTGTTATGAGGTATTTCCCACTTGAAAATTTTGGAATTTTTTTTGGTGAAGGTCCTATATTTTATGAATCATTGTTAAGATGATAAGGCACTCATAGGATGCCAAAAAGACTAGTTTGGAGAAATGGACTTCTTAATCACCTTAAAATAGCTGGAATGAAATTTAAAAAAAATTAAAATAACTTATAAATCCAATTATGTCCCTAATATGACAATTATTTTTATCTTCACCTACATGGATTCAAAAAATATTATACTTTTTGGGCTCAAAATATGGTTTTTTAAGATCATGAACAAATGCAAATGGTTTATAAGGATGATTTGGGATGTATTTTGAATTTTCAACTTGAAAAATAAATACAATACACCTTGAAAATGTTCAAACAAACCTAATTTTCAATGTAGTCCAAAGCAGGCTTAAGGAAGAGAGTTTTTTTTTGTCATTTCTTAGTTTGCCTACTATAGTCATATAAAATGTCCAAATTAGTAGTTTGAGTGTGGTTTGTGACAACCCATCCATAGGTAGTTTTTGGATTCTATTAGGGACCTTATAGATAACTTTTTACTCATTTCTAATCATCTAAAACCTTATAAATGGTTTTTTCACCTCAACCAGATAGTAATCCCCATGTTAATCCTATTCCTCTAGGTCTTGATGATCCAGAGGTCAATTCAAAAAAGGTACTAAATCAGAAAAAAAAAACTAAACCATTACATAGGGCCCATTTATACCTTTCCAATATTATGTATAACTTTATAAATAGAGCTCATATGCTCTTGGTATAGTTGGTCAAAGTTGTAATCAAAGCAAGTCAACAAGTGGTCAAATCTAGTCAAACTAAAAAAATTTACTAGCATTTAATCTTTATAAATTGATTCGATACTGTATATCTTATCAAGATAGTTTTAGCACATTTTACAATTTGAAAAATCAAGTCTATATGTGTAAGTTATGACCAGCCAAAGCTGATGATGTGGAAATAAAGTGATGTGGCAATATGATTCGACCCAAGTATTTAATATTTGGGGATAAAAATATTCCATAATAAATTGGGGAATAATTATCACCCATATTTTTAAATGTAATGGATAAATTAAAATCCCATAAAAATTAGTTATGGGATAAATATGAAGTTTATTTAAAAAGATTGTGGATAATCATCCCAATCGAAAAAAGTGGACCTCCCACAAATTTATAAAGGTGTGAGGGGTTATTTGTAAATCATTGGGAGTTGGCATTTAGTGAATTCATTCCAAAGTCTCAAATATATCATGGTAGAGTTGAAGAGCCAAAGAGATAAATATCAAAGAGTCAAAGAGTTAGAGACGAGAGATGAAGAGCCAGAGCTGAAGAGCCGAGAGTCAAAGAGCCAGACCTAGAGCTAAGAGTTGAAGTTGAAGAGCCAAAATCTAAGAGCTAAAGATATAGAACTAGAGATTATTCCAACTATATGTTGAGTGTCTATATTTGAGGCCGTTTGATGTGATATTCAATTCCTTAAAGTGAAGCTTTATAGATTATGTAATGGCCAATATACAGACCAGTTTGCATATATCTTAAGTTTTGAAGGACTTAGATATATTTTCACTTCTTGATGTAAACTAAGGATTTGTCCTAGAATATAAGAAAATTTCAATGGTATTTTGAAATACCTATGATAATTTTTATATGACCATTTTATAAGTCCATTTTTAATACCTTTGGAAAAAATCCATAGGATTACAAGATTCCATTCACATGATAGTAAGGTAGAAGGTCTGTTTGTGGGTATACCAGGACTATTTAAAGCTCTGTTATTTGAATTTTGTGAAATATTAGAGTATCCATATGAAAATAATGAGTAATTGGCCATGTACTCACTTTTTAATGACATGGATTAGTTCATACTATAAGTGAACCTGAAGACATAGGCATTGTTCAACTCCATTATTACGTGCTTATCGTGAGTTGATTCTATTTGTGCATTATTTTTATGAATTTTGATTAATTATGTTTATTAATCACTATCAAATGCATAAATATATAAAATACAATAAAAGGTCAAATTTAGTTTCATTTCCTTGAATATTTTTTGAAATTATGTAATTTGACAAAAGGATCCAAGGTAAAAAAAATTGCATAGAAAGAAGTGTCAATTTATGGATTAGGTTCAGTATCAGAGAAATTAGTATGCTGGGTTAGATTTTGATTATGTGGATTTGATATCATTTGTTTTCAGTTTGGTTTCCAATATTATTTTATAATTTTGGCCTTGTTAATATTCCATTATAGTGTGTAGTTTGTGGAATTAGGTTGTTTGCAGGGAATAAGAAGCCATGGGAAAAGCCTTGAAAAGAGAGAGGCTAGATGATCTTGAATAAATTAATTGGTAGATCCATGAAGATAATTCTTTCTTGAGATATCATTTTTACTTCTTGAAAGAAGATATTTCCCACTTGAAATTCAAGCTACAAGCCAAGGATGAGCTCTTGGCACAAATTCAAAGTGAAGAGAAACACTATCTTCATCAATTGCCTTCCATTGAAGATGCAAACACTATGACTGATGAGTGAACTATAAGTTGTTCATCTGTTAATTCCTTTCATATATTTTCATGTGTTTCAAATATTGCTTTTTATAGTTTTGAGAAACACACTAAGGGAATTAGATCTAAACTATTATTAAAAATGGGATTTGATGTAAGGGGCATTGGTAAGATTGGCCAAGGTATTGCTAACCCAATATAAGTAGAGCATAGACATCACCATGTAGGATTGGGTTATGCTAGTGATAAAATGGATATTAGACAGAGTTCCTCCATTGCTGAAAGAGGAAAAGCTTATGACATCCAATATTTGAGGCCACTAGTAGAGTAAAATTTCTCCTTGTGAAAGAATGATGAATGGTGTAAGAAATTAGGTCAAATATGTATTGATATTCCACATCCTCATTCTTAAACCATAAAAATCACCAATAGGAATGTGAATTCAAAGACTTCTGATTCATTTTTGCCATATAAGAAATTTGGTTTTGTTATTCAAAAGATGTTGCATTCTTTTCCTTATACATTTTATGATTGAATAATCATTGGCCACATATTGTTGGAAAAGACAAGCTTTATTGAATTAACTTGTAGGTGATAAAGACCATTCTCATACTGTCAAAGCAAGAAATGGTAAATGGGTGACCTCACCTTAGAAGAGGGATGTTTGTATGTATTGTCACATGAGTGGACATTAGGTTAAGAAGTGTTGGAAACTTTAACCATCCCACCATCTTGATAATGGTAAGGAAAAGATGGTTTATAAACATTTTGATAAGGTAATTAATGGATTTTTAATTTAATCAACCCATGTAGATGTCAATAAATCCACTAAAGAAATTGAACACTTTAAATAAAAGAGTCTGATTAAAAGGGTTAGTAAACAATTTATTAATTTCATGATGTTATGATTAGTGGATTGGTATATGCATTTATGTTTCAAAGAAATTTTTGGGATCCTTTTTTTATGTTGATAAAGTAAATTTACCCATGCTTTGATATATGCATTTTAGAGCTACTATAGTGGGAACACTTTGAGATAGGTTTATCATGTGAAGTTTTTAATTCTCACACTTATATTTTGAAATCTCTATTTTAAAAATCTATAATGTTATCTTTATGAGTTTCCTATTGAATTGATAAGGAATTTAAATCATTAATCAACTTGGGATATTTTATAGTAGTTGCATAGGTTATTAGATAGGATTTGACTTTCCTTCAGTACTTGTTTTAAAATAAATACTATTTTAGAATGCATCCATTTATGGCATATTTGTGATTAGATGCATGATAAGACCCATTGAGGTAATATATTGTGATGTGGTCACAACCAATATTGTATTTTATTTACATTGAAATTTTTTTAATGTAGTTGCATTTGTGATTGTTTCAGTGTTTTGCAGTTCATCACTTACAAGATGTGATAGTGGGTAGATAGTTTAATATATTATGACCTTATTGACAGTTTCAAGATTTAGTATAACTCATGCCTTATTTTTGGGATTTTTATGTTTTTGAGTTATTAATCATATTTTTTCAATATTCTATGACTTTTGTTCTATACGTGATATATTATAAAGGACCATGTAGCAATAGTAGAAGAGATCACTAGGCTTATCTATGTAGAGGTTCTTATGAAGCCACGCAATAGAGGAAGTCATCACATCCTACTTATGTGTAGAGGCTATTGATGGTCATACAATAGTAAAATATTTGTAGATGATGTGATCAATTTATTTTTCCAAGAATTGTAGGCATAGTTGTGAAACTTGAGTAGACTGATAAGACCCATCGGAGTATCATCAAAATTGACTGGCATTTCAATTAGGTACCAACTTTTGGTGGACCAATAGCCTTCTTAGTAGGGAGGATTGATCTAAATGTCAATTTAGAAAAGGTCCCAAATTAGACCAAAACCTACACCATTGTGTAGGTCCCATTCATACCTTTATAATAGTATGCAGAACTTCAAAAATATAGCTTGTATGCTCTTGGTGTAGTTGGTCAAAGTTTTGGTCAAAACAAATCAACAAGTGGTCAAAGCTGGTCAAACTAAATAAATTTACCAAATTTTAATGTTTTAAAATTAGTTCCATGGTGTATATCTCATTGATATATTTTTATCATATTTTATGATTCATAAAATAGAGTCCGTATATGCAAGTTATGACAAGTCAAAGTTATGGTTAAATCCGATGATGTGGAAATAAAGTGACATGGAAATATGATTCGACCCAAGTCTTTAATATTTGAGGATAAACATATTCCATCATAAATTGGGGAATAATTATCACCCCATATTTTTAAATGTAATGGATAATTTAAAATATCATAAAAATTGTGTATGGGATAATTAAGAAATTTACTTAAAAAGACTGTGGATAATCATCCCAATCAAGAAAAGTGGACCTCCCAAAAGTATATAAAGGTGTGAGGGGTTATTTAGAAATAATTAGAAATTAAAATTGGAATTCAATGAATTCATTCCAAAGTCTCAAATCTCTCATGGTAGAGCTAAAGAGCTAAGATCTGAAAAGCTAGAGTTGAGAGCTAAAGAGCCAGAGCTAAGAGCCGAAGAGCCAAAGCTGGGAGCTAAGAGCCAGAGCCAAAGAGCCAAAAGTTGAGAGTAAAAAATATTAAAATATAAATGATAATATACATATTCTTAGTTTATATATTTTATGTCATTTGATTCCATTTTAAATTCCTCAAAGTAAAGCTTTGTAGATTATGTAATGGCCAATATAGAGACTAGTCTGCGTATATCCTAGGTTTTGAAGGACTTAGAGAGATTTTCACTTCTCAGTGTAAACTAAGAATTTGTCCTAGACTCCAAAATGATTTCAATGGTATGTTGAAATCCATATCATGATTTTATTAAGACCATTTTATAAGTCTATTTTTAAGACCATTGGTGGAAATCCATAGGATTGCGAGATTACATTCACATGATAGTAAGGTGGAAGGTCTGTTCATGGGTATATCAGGACTTTCTAAAGCTCTATTTTTTTATTTGTGTAAAATCATAGAGTATAAATTTTAAAATAATTATTAATTGGCCATGTACTCACCTTTCAAGGAAATGGATTAGTTTGTATTATAAGCAAACCCATAGATGTAGGCATTGTCAAACTCTGTTATCATGTACTTATTGTGAGTTGACTCTATTTGTGCATTATATTTCCATATTTTGATTGATTATGTTCATTAATCAATATTGAATTTAAAAATAGATAAAATACAATAAAAATTCATATTCAATTTTGTTTCCTTGAATATTTTTGGAAATTATGTAATTTGATGAAAGGATACAAGGTAAATAATTTTTGCACAGAAATAAGTGCTAGTTTATGGATTACCTAAGCCTATAGGATAAGAACAACTCATTTGGACTATAGTAGCCCATATCAAAGTTTCCAATTTTTGGTGGTCCTATTTATTTTCACCTTGATCCCCAATGGTCATTTTCATCTAGTCTTTATGCTTAATTAGGTTAGCCTAGCATGAATACATCTAGCCCATGACTAATTATTCCATATAAAATCCCACTCAAAGATCATTTACAAAGGAGGTGATAAAACTTAAAAATCAAGAAAGAATACAAATAAATCACTAAGGTAAACTTCCATATTCTTTTCACATAGTCATCCAACACAACTGCAAACCTACTCAAATCCCCATACTAGTTCCTAACCACTCCATACACTATCAATTTGGCATTTACATATACATCACATTGTTACACAAAGCACACTAGGTGGGAGAAATACATATGACTTGATCCCTCTTTATATTATTAGTATATACATAGTGTGCCCACATATAGGGTGTGGATTGCATATTCAATACATCTTTCACACTAACCCCCCTCTTTCTCAAGTGACTCAAATATTGTTTTATCAAGCATGATGGAAGGATAGGTTTTGAAGACAAAATCAGCTCAATAGTGAGTTTCATTAATAACCATCACTTGATTTTTCATAGTCACACTCACACATGCACAATGCAATTATCCAAAAAGTCTTAGGTCTCTATGATCAATTTGTACAAAAATGGTAAGAACATACAACATCACTAGACACCAAAGCATCCACTTTTAGGTTCTCCTATCCTTTCACCCAATGAAATCTATATTTAGGTTCACAACACCTTTCCAATCCTACATATCCATTTTCAATCTTTATATTATCCATCTCATTTTGTTTTCTAGTTAAGTTATATTTCTTCTTATTTATTATTATTTTTAGAAAGGTGAAAAAGACAAATAGTTATACAAATCAGGATTGTATTTATTATATATTCTATAATAATTTATTAATCTATACCCTTAAATAAAATATGAATAACACTCCATTATTACAAAGTTAAAACATTTGGTGAACCTAACTTACTTCTAACAAATCTCAAACTCGAGACACCCCTAGGGTTTTTCCTTCACATTTTTGTGAAAAAATTCAATTTCAAAATATTGATTTTTGTATAAATTTTTGTACATTTTTCAAAGCTTTATTGCCTAAGCACTTACATATATTATAATTTCCTCAATTTAAGGTAATTGGAAATCTATTCATACACCTTAAATCCTTTTAAAAGGCTTTTCCATCTCATATGAGTCCTTTGATTCTACTTAAGTTGATCTAGTAGACATTAGTGGGTAATGCATAGAATTGGTTATTTCATCTACTACCTATTGGGTCCTTACATATATATGATGAATTGGAGGAGGAATTTATTAGATATTACATATAAAACATGGGTCCTCATGTTACAGATGAGAAACTTGCCATAGTACATCACAATCCTTCAGAGCCAGTTAGTGATTATATCTTATAATTTAAGACTTGTAGGTTATGCTTGATCTATAAAACAAAAGATGTAGAGGTCCATCATATCTTTATCAAGGGGTATCACCAACCCTATATCAAATATAGTCCTCTTTTAAGAACTTATATTATATAATTTTATCCTTGGAGAAGAAATTGTAATTAATTGAGTTAGATTCAGTTGATCAACTTACTCTATATTTCACAACATTACCTCCATATAAAACTCCTAGAACATAGCATCCACCATGTCTAAAACAATATAGGAAACCATAGCCATAAAAGAAACTAGTTAAGAATAGAGAGCTAGTTTTTAGAGCACCACCTATAATATACACTGCATAGAATCAATAGGGCACCACTATAATTTGATTCAGAATGGTATAGCCCATATATCATATTATCAATACTACTCAATAGGAGGTTAATCATATTGCATTCTATCATCATTTATATCCACATCTCTTACATAGACAACCACATCACCCTTTTTGTAACTATCATCATATCTGTGGACATAGAGATAATGATTATTATAGACTCAAGGATTGTATTAATAGATGTGTTGATAATGAAATTATAGCATTCACATGAGGGCACTAATATCTCTTCCATAATGGATCCATAGACTTCATTCCTCCATGACTGAGCCATCCCAATACATTCTTTCATAGGAATCATTAGTGATTCATGATGAGAGTAATGTGGTTTCTAGGATAGAGCCTCATAGGAGATCTCCTATCCCACCTACTCATAGGGTTTGGAGACTAGTACAATGAGAGTAGCCTACATATAATAGTGTATTCCATGGAGTACATAGTACAGTTCCATATACATATCTAACACAGTCCTAGGCACTATAATATAATTTTTCATGGTCCTATCTTATGTAGTAACCCACTACAATTAAGATTAGATGAACCCACATAATAGAGTACTACTATAAATATATATTCACTATAACTAAGTTTTTAGGGACCTATTTCATATAGCAACCCACTACAATTGAGATTAGATGAGCCTCTATCATAGGTTACAGTTCTATATAGATCTATTTCTCAAACATACACATCATAATAGAGGCCACATGGTGTTGTTTCACATAACAATCCACTATGATTGCAAATATATAAGACTCCTTCATATCACATAGCTTTAGTTATGCATCCATTAAGGTTACATCTTACAGATTCTCCATCTACAACTAAACTTAGTGCACCATAGATAACATCAAATACAAGTCATATTCATATATAGCATGAGCAGTATGTCCACTTATTCAATGGGCCATTAAGGTTTAGATAGTGATATAGTAGACATAGGGCTAATATGCATAGAGTGATATATTACATCCCCTTCTACTAAAAACTAGCATTCCTAATTCCAAATAACCATTCGTAGCTAGCATAGAGAGTTCATACACTTCCATAGAGCCCTTGTTTAGAGTGACCACTACATTAATGACATCTTTAAGACTCTAGATAGTTTTTAGCTAAATTATTCACACCTATGGTAATATCATTAAGGTCTCATGCCTATACACATAGAGAACATTTTTAGAGAGCTTCTTCTACTACTAGATCGGTCCTCAAGAGCCCCACATTTTCATCCATTTATCAAAGTTATAGGGGGCCCCCATAGTCAGTTTCTAGTATAAATATTTTAGAGAACTTAAAAAATACATAGATTTTAAAGTCACAATCTCAACCATTCCATTTTTCATCATGATCATGCATGATCCCTCTCCTTGATATAGGACACCATGATAGGGAGTCTCTTATGAGACTCATCGGTTAGTATCATTTCTTCTCAATATTTCTTGTACATAATTTATCATCTTACTTATATATAGTGTCTTTTTTCTTACTTATACATAGCTTATTTCAAAATACCAAAAATAATATAACATGTCAAAATATAAAAACATTCAAATAACTCAAAACACCCAAAAAAATTCAATTATATGCATTATTCATGCTTTACATTTCTACTACCATGATAGATTTACATTTTGTTGTTCTATGCTATTATTTGTTAATTTATCTACATTACCATGCTTCACTTGATCTTATTTGAGTGTGTGTAGTAACACCCAAATCCTTTATTGCTTCACTCTACCCATTGAGGGGGCATCCTACTTTTACATTCAAGACATACATTGACATACCTACCAACTGGGGTTATCTTCTACATGACTACACGATCCAAGTTATGTGATTCCTATACCACACACGTTAGTTATCATGTTGATGTACATTACTTACTAGTCTAAATAGATTATTCTATCGACACTCACTAGTATATAACACTTGTGTATTTCTTAGCATCTAGATAGTCTTGTGTGACATGTTTTGCATAATTTCACTTCTTGATTTGATCACTTAGATTTGATAGTATTTCTAGCCTTTACATGCCCTCATTTCTTTATTTGAGTAGTTATATATGATTGCATTTCTCAGTTCCTATTTTTTTACTTGTGTGTGCCTTAGGACATTTGCCAATGTCCTTTCCTTATAATTTTTTAATGTGTTTGTGGCCCTCATGCCAATCTTTCTTGTTTGAAATTATATGTGTATGTGGGAATTTGAACATGCCTTGCATGCTTGCTTTCCTAGTTTGAGTGACATGTGCCCATGTCTTTTGTTTGCTTGGAACCTTGGCCTCTTTTATATGATTCTTACCTTGCATGCTTATTTTTTATCTACTTATTAGTTTTTTTCAATGCCATGATCCACATAATGCATTATATTTCCTTTTTAGGTGCCATGATGGACATCATGCTCCATCCCTCCTTGACAACTAGCTAGATTTCTAGTTTCAGTTTAGTATACTACACATGTTATTACATTGCTACATCTATCTAGGCATACCCCTATTGATCTAACATTATCTAAACAAACTGTGCTATATCTTGAAACATATTTTGGATTACCATTGTTATATTATGTATTTCATATCATAAAACACTTGTAAGGCTCTTTCTTCTGAGGGTAGTCAATACAGGGTCTTCATTCCTAACCTTAGAAGAGGGGGAAACAAATAGGGGTTTTGTCATAGAGATTAGAGCCCTCTATAAGTCAAAATTAGTTTTCAAAACACTCAAAATAATGATAAAATTTTGAAAAATGCAAAATATACCAATAAAATAGGGATGAAAATAAAACAATCATTATAAATAGTAAAAGATAAGAGTGCCGCATTCAGACTATAGTGACCTATAACAAAGTGTTCACTTTTTGGTCCTCCTATCTAAATAGCTAAAAACCCAATTTTTTTAGAAATAGATATAAATGTAAGGTCAATTATAGTTTTTTTTAGCTATAATCTAGTTTAGATTGGGTAGTTTTAGTACAATTTTACTTAGATTATCCAGATATAGGGGCATCATGTGCGACATAATGGCTCTCACGTCTAGTTTTAGATTGGGTATTTGGTACAACTTCCAAATCAAAATCCATGTTATAAACACCAATAATTAGGGGCAATGTGCATGGTACATTTACCTTATTTTCTTTCCAATTCATTGTGTTACCTAGGTATTCTCAGTAGTTATGTGCCTTATTCCATCTATAGGTGGTTAGCATCATTTTAGAGTGGGTTTCATACAAGTGTAATCTCCACCTTTTAGAGTGGCCAAGATTAGCCTAGTTTTAAATACACATTTGGATATCCATGCCACATTGTGAGATTATAGAGCATTCATGGGCTTCATGCTCCATATCATACAACACACATTCATACTAGTATCAATTCATAGTTTATACTTAGTGGTAAATGATGGAGCCAAAAGACTAGCTAGCCTTTGTATTCTTGATCCACCTACTCATAGGGATTGGACACATAGTCCAAACACCAATTAACACATGCATGATCACATAGTTTCACTATATAGTGGGTGATGATGGAGCCAAAGGGCCAACCTTTATATTCTTGAGCTACCCTTAGGGAATTAAGCACTAAAGTTCTATTCATGATATCACTCTTGGTAAAACACATACTTAACATCACTCAACATCACAAGTTTTCTATTGGTTCACGTACCTAGTGAGATGTATTCATTCCTTTCTCTTCCTCTCTCTTTTATCCAACATTTATATATTCTTATTTTTAAAAATAGCATGTCTAATAAGAATTGATCTAATCCTTATTTTCTCTTTATTGATTTATGCTTCATGTTGTAATGTATCTACGCACACTCAAAATCACACATATTCATGGGCTTCACCCTTGAAGGTAAGTTTAAGTACGCTTTCTATTTTTCCTTTATCTTAGTATTTTGATTTACTACATCACTAGAATAAAGCGAGGATAAATGTAGTTATATAAAATGTCTAAATTGGTAGTTTGAGTGTGGTTTATGAAACACCATCCATAAATCCTTTTTACATGCTTTTCAAACCCTTATAAACACCTTTTAACTCATTTCTAGTCATATAGAACCTTCTAAATGGTACTTTCACCTAAACCAGATAGTATTCTCCATGTCAATCCTATTCCCCTAGGTCCTGAGTCTATAGGACAAGAGTGTCGCATTTAGACTATGGTGCCCCATAGAGAAGTGTCCTATTTTTAGCAGTCCTATCCATTTCCACTTTGAGCTCAAATGGTCATTTCCATTTAGTACTTATCCTTAATTAGGTCATCCTAGCATGAATACATCTAACCCATGACCAATTATTACCTATAAAATCCCATTTAAATCTCATTTATAAAGGATGTTATAAAACTTACAAAGCAAGCAAGAATACAAACAAATCACTAAGGTAAACTTCCTTATTCTTTGCACACAATTACCCAACACAGCTACAAACCAATCATATTTTCATACTAGTCCCTAACCACCTCAGAAATTATCAATTTGGCATTTACATCCACATCACACTATACTATAAAGCACACTAGATGGGAGAACTACATATGGATTGATCCCTCTTCAAAGTATTGGTATGTAGGCAGTGTGCCCACACAAGGGGTGTAGATTACATGTTTAGTACATATTTTGAACTAAACCCCTATTTATAAATTGAATCAATTTTTTTTTTATCAATCATGATGGAAGGTTAGGGGTTGAAGACAAAATCAGCTCCACAGTGAGTGCCATCAACAACTAGTGCTCAATTTTTCATAAGCATGCTCACACAGGCACAACGTAACTACCAAAAAAAATTTAGGTCTTTGTTATTATTTTGGAAAAAAAATTAGGAATGGATAGTAGTTTAGACCTAAAGTGTCCACTTTTTAGTTCTCTTATCCTTTCACCCAATGAAATCTAGATTTAGGTTCACAACACCTTCCTATTCCTGCATAGTCATTTTCAACCTTTGTATCAATTTTCATAGTCTTTTTTCTAGCTAAGTTATATTTATTCTTATTTATTTCTATTTTTAGAAAGGTGAAAAATAAAAATATTTTTAAAAATGAAGAATATATTTATTTATATATTATGTACTAAATTATTAATCAAAACCCTTAACTAAAATAGGAATAACACTCCATTATTCCCAAATAAGTTAAATCACCTACTTTATCAAACTTCCACAAATACTAAAATTATCATGGAGGATAGTATTAGAATGGATAATTTTAATCACACACTTACTTGGGGTTTCACACATGTGGGAGACATGTGGAGAAAAATCTTAGTTTCTAGGCAAGGAGGCATACTTAGGCTTAATTAGAGAGAGAAAATGAGCTAAAAATATATACTTCCACTCAGAGTCCAGTCCTAAAAATTGACATGGAGCTATAAGGGGATACTAGGTCTTCAAATATGTCTTTATTTCTCCAATATCATCTATACTTTATTCCACATAAGGAAGCTTAATTATTTTGATGGTTTTGAGGCCAACATACCCCTAATTTTGAAAATTAGGGCCTTTGAGATGTTTTTGAACCTTGTTATTAAAAGCATTGTTGTGTTCCTAGGTTTTTGTGGAAATTAAAGGCAATCCATTATGATAGGGTATCATATTTTATTGCAATTAAGTTTTAATATGCATGATTTTACTAATGGTTTATCCTATTTGTGAGAAATGTAGGTTCAATAAAGAAGGCACTGGCATGTATTGACTAATAATTCACCACTTGATTTTAGGCTAGGTTTCAATAACCTTTAATCTATAAAAATTAAATCTTGGACCCTCTTTACCAAAAAACTAAGTCTAAAAACTCTTTGGTTTGAATTCAAAATTTGGTAGGATAAATTTAGAGGGAACACTTTATCCTATGTCAGACCTAAGTATAATTTTATATTAAGGTTTGGTCATGTTTATTAGCATAACCAAACCTTAATACAAAATTATACCTATGTCATTACATATTTCCCCTTTAACACCCTAGCTAATTTTAACCATGTTTTGAAATGGTTCTGAAAGGTCCCTTTTTATTTCCTAATCGATCCCCTTTTATTAATGTTTATCCCATGTTTTAATCCTAAGGTCTCATTCCTATTTATTAACACAAACAAACCCTATAGTTAAGACTTTGGTCTAAATCCTTATTAATATCAGGTCTTAACTTAACCTTCATGCTTGATTTTAGATCTGATGATCCTCACTTCACCATAGGGTCCAATCTAATGGAGGGAGGAAGGTCTTGAAATTGATTTAAAATAAAGGCACCTTACAAAGATCTACAATCCTTGCTTCACCATAGGATCCAATCTAACGGTGAGAGGTGAAGATTGAAAAATCAAAACTCCATGAAGATGCCAAGTGTAAATCATTTTTTCCAAGCTTCATTGGTAGAGAGTCCCACTTATTAAATTTATCCAGTAGCATTTGACTACTCAAATCATCATCCAGATTCCCTCACTTCATCATACATGCCTAATACAATAGAGTGCGATGAATCTAAGATCCTAAGAATCATCACAAGGATGCCATATGGTACCCTCACATCCATCTACAATAATCTCATGGGTTTAAAATTGACACTCTCACTCAGATCATTTGATAATCATGAGGATGTCTATGACATTAGAGATACCATCAATTTTAACATGGTTTAATATTTTACCTAGACAAAGGGGACCATTTTAAATGTTTTAACAAGGTTCCTTTTGATATTTAGATAAAATCCTTAACATAAATGGATCTATCCTAAAGTTTTAAGTATTTATTAATATGAAATGAAATTATGATTAAACATTTAGCCCAAGTCCTAAATTTACATGATCTATGGAGTTAACTTAAACTCTATGTGTTTTATAGGATCTTACAAATCTCACCTAATCATACAAGCATGATCCAATGGTATGAGATATTTGAGTGGAACCTAGGAGACCTAAGGGCTTGACATGTGGAATAAGTTCAAGCATTTAAACTTGATGGGTGTAAGAGTATTCCAAGTGGCATAACCACAAAACTTGGTGCTTGTAATGAACAATGAGGTTAAAGACTTAAGATTATCATCAATGGTTAGTTGTCCTTGAATTAATTATGAAAAATGCCATGAAAAGATGCCAAATGGATGCCACATAGGATCCACATAATAAAGAGATGAAAAAACTTACATTTCATCCATATTGGAATGCAAAGGTATAAACTCACAAGTCTTAATCAAATCAAAGACATGAATGAACCTAGGTCTAAATCACCTCTATCATTAAAGCTCTAGGAAACTTCAAACTTAGCACAAAGCATTAAACTTGTGATCACTTATACCTTGGTCTAGCCAAAGTAATCCCAAGTGTGAAGAAAAATAATCTAGAGATCTCTATGAAATTGGTGTTACACAATCTAAAAGTTTAGGAAATAATGGAATCAAGAAGGCAATAATGGAGAAAAGAAATAGAGATTTACCTATCTATAGATCATGTGGGTCATATTTTTAAGGACACAAAATTGGATACCATAGCATTAAACAAAGGGTGTAAGAATTATTATAAAATCTTCTTTTCCATAAAAGAGATGAAGCCCCTCACTCAGAATGAAAGGAGAATTGAGGAAGTCAACACCAAATACCAAGACATGGTCATTATGCAATTAGTTGGCCTTCATCATGTAGATGTTAAACCTGAGGTACTTTATCATATCAATGCACTTGCTCTACTTTTTGTTGATCATAGAATAGATGATGAATATATTTTTCATTATGGAACATCTATTAGGATTGCTTATGTTTCCCATATATCCTTTGAGGGTTACTACAAACTCCCATGATCCCATATTGAGTTTGCTTCAATCAAGAATTAGACCATCCAAAATGACTTTGGCAGTATCCTTAGACCATGGCTCAACCAAGGAAATCATGTATTCAAAGATTACTAGGGAAGGATTATAATTTCCCAATTTAGGGATGGAATTAGGGTTGTCATGACTTTACTAAATAGGATTTTAAGGGCTATCATAACTAGCTATGCAACCCCACCTGGGTTTCCTACGTGTATTTCTTGATAGATCAATAACTCACCCCTCCTATTAGAGACATGATAAGCATTCATTTATGTTGCCAATTTTCAGCCATTAAAAGGAATACCAACAAGAAGTTCTTTATGATGTCCTATTTACTTGATGCCTTACTTGCTTCCACCTAATTCCTAACATCAAAAACTAGTTTCCTAGTAGTAGAATCATTATCTCCCATCATTATTCTAAGATACATATTTTAAAATATAGGATCCATATGTAATTAATTTTTGATTTAATTTATCCAAATTTGGTTGAAGCTATAACTAGATCACTTATGCCTATGATGTACCCCTTGATCAAAAGGTATGTGGAGATGATGGGGGATATATGGTATTATCCCAACTACACCATGATTAGAATTGAGTGAATCATGTACCCACCATATAGGTTACCTATATATGTTCTAAATAAGCTGGTTGAACAAGAAATCACCTTCCAACTCATTAATGCAATTAATGGGGTATGAAAGGAAAATAAGAAAGGCCTCTTCCACCCATTTCCATTTATAATAAAAAGGACCACATTACAAGACTGGAAGCAAGTAGACATCATGTATAGGTAGAGAGAAGATTTTATCTTCCAAATGGATGAATTAAGGATGTGGGATCTTAAAGGGGTAGTGAGGGACCATTTTAAAGAAAATAAATTGCCTAAGATAGTATATGAACACCATCTTGGGGTATATGACCATGTACACACCAAGTCAAGTAGATTTGAAGAAGTGATATTCATACTCAAGGAATGCAATGCCAAATTAGAAAATAGACTAGAAAATGAAAGAAAACCAACATAGGACATTTGGAAAATGCATCCTCTACAATATCCTTAATTATTTGGAAAATGCTTATGAATAGTGTATGTTCATGGTTTGTAGATGAATGTTAGTGATAATTAATTATTTCTCACATTTTTCCTCTCCTCTTTACCTATTTTCATGTGGTTAATAATCCTTATAGGTTTCATAGTGTGACTAAATATCTTAGTGTGTATGGCAAGTGTAATCCTTCCTTAGTGTATTTGAGATACCTATTGATCAACTACCTTAGATCATGCACTAAGATAAGCTTCTATGTGAAATATTTATGTTCGGATAACCTTTAATTGAGTATGGAAATTAGGTTCATGTAATTATTCAAAAAATTTAGAGCATATTAGATAAGTGAAGGACACATTTTGGTGCATCACCTTAGTTAGATAGTTTTTTTTAGTTTATCTTCCTTCCTTTTTCTTTATAGGTTGGTAGTGTAGTGTAGAGATATTAACTGATAAATCAAGGGAAGATAGACTTAGAATATAGAGATTCAATCCACGTACTAGACCTCCCATAGCCTAGGATTGTCTTCATGTTGTTCCAAACTATGACGGCTTGAAACAACCTTCATAAGGGTGTATGTTTGAGTAGATAATAGTTTTTGGAATACCTACTAGGACCCAAGTTTAAATAAATATAATGATTGTTGGTGGTATTATTCTACGTGTCAAACTTGAAAGGAATTAAAAACATCAATGTTATCTTAAAGCTCAATCAACTAGTTCTAACATCCTAGACACTAGTTTAATTAAGTTGTGTTTTTAATTCACTATCTTGATAAAGTTTAAAAGTTGGGTATGAAGATAATTTTCATGTTATACTTCCTTATCAACCCTGTAATGGGAATTATCATGATCCTAATTAGTTTTAGTATTATTATATTAAATCATATCAATCTTATGACTATCCTACTTTTCCTTCATATGATTCTAATTGTATACCTCATCAACCTTACCAAGACTTGTAGTAGTCATACTCATAACCTCCTACTCTATTTTGAACTCAAGATTATGTTTCACCTACAATATCCTTGTTGGTATTAAATACAAACATGTTAAATTCTGAAGGGGTGATGATATAATTGGATAAATATTTATATGTGATTCCTTTTCACATCATAGAGAATTTGAGGAAAACAATATAGATGTTGATGATTATTTGGACAATAATTCAAGATGAAAATTAGTATGTTATGACTTATGAGTTGTGTAAAATGATAACCATGATCCAATGGTGGGTAGATAGATTAGTGAGGTAGGAGAATCAAGTGATAAAACCCAAAAAACCTCATCCATCATCTCCTATTCTTGTTCAATCTTCTTGTGTTCCATGTTTCCTTTAAGCTACACCTACCCTTCCTCAAGAAGCCAAAATCACTTCATATTGGAGGCCTTCTTGAGCTATGATTATTGGTTACACTATGCAAACTCTTATGGATAAATATACTCCCATTACTCCTCAAGATAATTCCTTCATGCCCATTCAAAATTAAAAAAATTATGATTCTCAAAGGTAGCTTGTAAGCTTATCAAATCCTTTATCCACCCCTCAAATTATAATGCATCTTTTAGAGGATGCTCCTAAATCAAAAGTTACAAGTTGGAAAATAGTGGTTGATTCATGGGAAAATAAGAATTAATCATGCCTAAAACAAGTGAAATTAGAAGTTTTTGAAGCCATACTAAATAAATTCCCAACTTATAAAGAGACTCTTCATGGACAAGCTCAAGACCAAGAGGGAGAAATATAAGCTGATTTTAGAGTGGAAGAAAGAAAATTAGAATTCTATCCTCCTTCCCCAAGAGACTCTCCAACAATAATTCAATAATCCTAAACTCAAAATCCCAAGTTGGAAGGATAATGTTTCAAGTCTTGAGCTAGCCAATGAGCTCTCTTGCCCTCCCACCCTCTCCTCTTGTCAAAGAGAAACTATTGATTTGAGGGAATAAGAACATCTAGTTGGAAATGAGAGTTTCAAATAAGTTAGAGAAAGTAGTATTAATTGAGAGGCTTGATGAGGTTGTATATATAAAAGAGACTCTATATACCTTTAATGAATATGTTATGAGTGAAATAATTCATCATTGGTATTCCTTTTCATGAGGGAAAAGAAAGAAAATAAGATTTAGAGTTTGAAAAACATGATGAGTTAACTCTCTCTTAGACCAATGAGCTTCCATTATTTATGGAGGAAGAGTAAGATCTATATAGTCCTCATAGATTGAGACTTGATAAATAATATGAAGAGAAATCATGGTAGTAGTTATACCATTACTTTATGAGAGAGATTGAAGTTTTCACTAGTACTGGATATTTTGAAGAGCAACATGAGGAGACTAATAGGATGAAGCATGAGGTATATTTAGAGGAAAATAATGATGACATGGTGATATTGGATGAAATTAGAACTAATTATGAGGTAAGATTTCATGAGGGAATTTTGGTTCCAAACCCTATTGGGCATCATGAGCAATAAATTAGACTTGAATAGGTTGTATCCCAATCACATAATGATTGCATAGAGAGGTTTGACACTCTTGACATCCATATAGTTCTTGAGGAGAAGGATTAATATGCCATTAAATTTGGTCTTATTCAAATTAACCAAGGAAAGTAGATAAAATATGATTTTTAGTAATACCTTGAATCCATTCAAGAGATTGAATACCTTTGCAGAGGTACATTTCCTATTAGAGAGGATGCTTATGAAGAGTTTGATAAAGAAACACCCATTGAAGACCATGATGCAACTTGGGTTGAATATTCAAAGCTTACTAAAGAGATTGATAAAATTAAAGTAGATGATAAGAAGAATGAGGTCCCTAAAAATTATATAGAGACCCAAGGCAATGCCTAGATGGAGTATAATTTTTTTAGGCTATATATAACAAGAAACATGAAGTGTGTCTTGAATTACAAGATGAATATGTATTTATTGGTGACTGGTTTGTTGTTGATTACTCACTTGAATACATGCCAAGAGAGTTTGTAAATAAGAAGCATTGCCTATCAATCACTATGTTCAAGGGCTAGCTTGTTCCACACCCTTGATTATTACATGAATATGATGATATAAAAAAATTCACATTTGATCCAGGAGGACCAATCTTGGTAGGTTATTTTGTACATAGTAATTTATTTATGTTTTTTATGTTCCCTAAGTGCTTTGTATCACACATGTGGTATGTGTATTGTCTTATTTTGTCTTGTTGTGTGTCTTTGTCCTTGTGTTGGAGGTCAATCAGTCATATTATATTGTTCAAGAGTATTTAATCCAAGGTAAATGTTTGATCATGTGCATTTTAAAATGTGTGAGACAATCTGTGAGTCCAAAAGAGATGTAAATTTATTGGTGCATAATCATATCAGGCATAATTCCTAGATGAGTCACCAAAATGTTGACAAGTTTGACCTTAAAGGTCAAACTGCCACCCCTATAATTTGAAACTTTTCTTTTCATTATTTCACAACCTTGTTCATAGCTTTGTCATTCTTTATATTCTTCAAGTGGTATTTGTAAGGTCTTGTTATCATTGCTTAAGGTAATATCTTTGCTAAGATTTCCATTGCCTTTAGATTTATTATTGTGGGTCCTAGGGGTATGTCATGTTGTGTTAAGAGGTTACGTAGTCTAATGGGTCAAGTCATTTCAATTTTCCACTTGGTTTAAATTTTGCTAATCTTGTTTGATGAAATTAAGTTATTTTAGTAAAGTCTAAGGTTTTTGGAGAAACCTAGGTTTATATTGTAACCAAAATAAGCCTTATTAAGGTGAATTTATTTAATGTATAATTATAACATATGTATAATAATTACTTTTAGTTCCTATAATGTCTTGGATTGATATATTATCTTCACATGAGGACATCTAACATACACTAGCTTTCTTTACACTTGGAGATGCTTTTAAGGGATTTTAGTCCACTTACAAAGATGGTAAAGATGAAATCCATATTACATTGAAATTTTAAATTCCATTAAATTATTTTTAAATGTAATAAAATGAGTTTTAAATGTAATAATTTCATAAATAAGTTAGAATAATGGTTTATAAATTATAATAGTTTAGGTTTTACTCTAAAAGGGTAGTTTTATGAGTTTGTATGAACTTGGGGTGGTCAATTATAGGTGAAAATTCCTTAAAGGTGTATATTGGTATTAAATATGTCATATAAATTATTTTAAATCTCTCATAGTTTTTAAATTTCCAAACATGCTTCTTCTCCTCCATCACTCCATTGACAAGCTCACAAGAGTAGTTTTCAAGTGCTTGGTATTGACAGAAGAGAAAGAGTTGGGTAATAATTTATTTTTCAAAGTATGGGGTATTAATAATCTTAAAAATATTGGTGTTGGTATTTATATCAATCCCCTCTCCTTTATTAACAATCATTAAGACTTTAGGGTACTCCAAAACTACCTTCAAACCTAACAAGCTCATTTTTCTTCTTTAAAATGGAAGTTTTATGAAAATTAAATGCATATGCGAAATTTAGTGAGATATTTATGGTATATTAAATCATACTACATGTTTATTCAAGCCAAAATTGGTATGTGTGAGTTTTTTCAGCAAGGAAAACTCCATTTTTGCATATTTGTAAGGTAATTATCATTATTTCTTAATGTTTTGGGGTTATTAATAGGTTGTATTATGTTTATAAATATTATATATCATGTTTAAATTCTTGAAAATTCTCTATAATTCCATCATTATTCCCCACGATCTTTTTAATTTCACCTTCTCCAAATAACATACAATATGCTTAAGAGGAATGTGTTTTGAACTTGCTACTAGAGGTGGTTGGTAAACATCTCATATTTAATTTTTAATAGGTATATGATGATATTACCCCCATGAGAGAGGTGATAAATCAATTTAATAAATTTATCAAGTCTTAAGGGGTCAATATTTGCATCAACCTAAGGCCTAAAGCATAAGAATGCATGCCTATTGATTTGTAGACATGTAGGTCTACATTTCATAATAAAAGGTGTTGAAATGACTATAAAAATGGAGTTTCAAGACCTAATATGAATAAAATTTAATGTCTCTATTATTCTAAAAAGGTACCATGGAGTAGATAAGGTTTGAACTAGAAATCAATGCTCAAGATACTCTAAGGACACCTATAGGTCAATCTTGGCCCTTGTAAAGAAAGTATAAACTCAATGGTATTTGGAGGTGCCTAAGGTTTTATAATGAATAAAAATATCTAAAATATAATAAAATATTGATATTTTAATACATAATCTAATTTTAATACATAATGTTATAGACTGTCATACACAATCATGTCTACTAAGAGGTCTTACTTACCTTTAAATGTCCTATAAGAACATATAGTATTTTGTCATGGTATTTGAGGTGAATGAATATTAAATTAATTTGGGATGAAATTTTATGATTTATAATTCAATTAGTGAAGGTATTTTTATGTTGAGAAATCATTCAAGCCTATCACACCTAAAAGGTCATGCAGGCCAATGTAAGGGCATGAATTAAGAAGCATATGCCAAAGCAAATTGAGGTATGAAGGTTAATATAAATGTTAAAATGGTCTGTATAATCCATGAGTGGAATGAATGTTATAGTTTATAATACATTATGAGATATAATTTAATCTAAACTAAGTGTCTAAGTACTCACTAATGATAAAGGTCTATGTATGTAATAAGAGTTTAAGTAAGATGGAGATCTATAAGTTTTTTAGAGTAATGAATATAGGATTTTAAGGGTGATGAATAATTTAATATGAAATTAATAAGGTTTAAACTCTCTCTATGTTAAATTAAAAGGGATATTTAGGGACATAAGTACCTACAAGCCAATGGTGACTATTCATTTCTACCTACTCTTAATGAGATATGTCTTTTAGTTTGAAAGGCAAAAGCCCAATGGATAAGGCATTTTTAGGAGGAAGGATGGAGTGAAGGTAATTATTATAATGAAGAATATGGGTTAAAAAAATATCATTAATTAATATTATAAGTCAAAATAGGCAATGAAAATCCTCAAACAAACTATTTAGTTAGGTATAGTTGATCAAACACATAGTCTACATAAATTTACAACCATGTCTATAACAAACATGAGAGAGAAGGAGCTTATTTTGAACATGAAAGGTATTTAAGATGTTTTAAAGGATAAAAATGAAGAAAATTAGTTATTATTACTATAATTAAATTATTTTACAATATTTAATGATGTAATAGAGGTCCTAAACCTCAAAATGTAGTCAAGACACTCAGCTAACACTTATCAAGCTTGGTTTCAAACTTATTGAATATGAAATTACATCTAAAGTGGAAATTAAGTTTAGGATAATTAATATAAAATTTTAAAGTTTGATTTTAGGTAATTTAAACTTAAAATAATCAAATAATGAGATGACCCAAAACATTTACTTTCCACATTTGTATGTATATAGGTAATTTGACATCCTATAGGCTTACCTTGTCATTATAAATTTCACATTTGAATTGAGATAAAGGAGGTTTGGTTGAGGAATAAAACAATGAATATAATATTATAATTATATTGGGATCTCATTTAATTCTTAAAATTTAATATAAATAGATGTTAAAGCTTATAGGTCTATTCAAGCCTGTAGATCCTCAAACCAAGATACAAACCTATGTACTCAGTCCTATGTGTATGATTTTTAGTGAAGGTAGGTGTTGTGAATATGATATTGGATAATTTATATTAAATTTGAAAAATATAAAGTTTATTTGAAGGTATTTAAATTTTTAAAACCTTTCAACATCATGGGAAAGGTAGCTCTTAGTTTATGAACACACACAAACCTAGTGAAAACTATCCAACCCTACTTATGAAGAGTGCAAAATTTTTGTAAATATTCAATTTGAGATAAATTATAGATGTGGAATAAAAATATATATTATTTTAACATATATTTTTGTAAAATATAAGGTTATAAGAATTAGTGAAAAGGGGTCAAACACAATAGCTAGGGTTAGAATGGGCAATTTACCTATAAACCTTAACATTAGTCAATAAGATAAATAAGATATTTTATGAATGGATATGGTAGTATTAACATTGGGATAAGTCATGTTAGATATTATATACTTTATTTATGTGTTTGGAGGCAAAAATAAACATCAAAACACCACTTACAAACCTCATTTCTCTCTCAACCTCATAAAATGCAGTCTGCCTAGCCAAGGAGGTAGTTTCTTATGATTAAAAAAGGAGAGATGATTTTCATGGGATTAAAATATATTTATAGGTGTTATGGGACCTTATCCAATTAAAAATTATGGCATTTTTTTTGGTTAAGGACCTATACTTTATGAATCATTGTTAAGATGATAAGGCACTCACATGTTCCTAGAAAGACTAGTTTTCACTAGTTTGGAGAAATGGACTTATTAAGAACCTAAAATGTGTTTTAATTACCTTTAAAACACTTTAAAATAATGGAATAATAAAATTATGTCCTTGATATGACATTTTTTTTACCTTTACCTATACAGATATAAGAAAAACTATACTTTTATGAGTTTTTGGGCTTCAAGAGATCACGAAAAAATGAGAATGGTTGGGAAGGATTATTTGGGATGTATTTTACCTATTAAATTCCAAAAATAAATATAATCCACCATGGAAGTTCTCAAATAAACCTGATTTTTTTAAGGCAATCCAAAATAGGCTTGAGGAAGGGCTAGTTCTTTTGTCATTTCTTAGTGTGCCTACTTACACAAAGTTAAAAAAGCTTAAAATTGTCCTAGAGGATGGTATTATAATGTTTAAGTTAAATCACACACTTCATTTGGGTTTCACAAATTTTGGAGGCTTATGTATCAAAATCTCAATTTCTAGGTAAGGACACCTAATTAGGCCTAATTAGAGAGATAAAATGAGCTAAAAAAGACACTTCCACTCAGAGTTAGGTCTTTAAACATGGCATGGAGATGTAAGAGGATAAATATTACTCAAATATGTATTTATTTATCCTATACACTCCTTAATTTATTGCACACAAGGAGGTTTACCTATTTTGAAGGTTACAAGGAATAGGTTAAAAAGCAAGCTATAAGAGCAAAATAACATCTCTTGGGCTATTTGATGGATCCAAGTGTCTTTATATGGGTCTATTATTTTATTGATAGTCCATACAAGGAGTTAAATTTATATATTCAAATTAAAATCAACTTTTCTCACCTTTTATGCCATGATGGAGAGAGGAAAAGGGAGTTCAAGTGATGAAACCACCAAAACAATGCATAGAAGCTCTTCAAAAGGATTTATTAATGTTTCTCATTGTCTCCCACTCCTAATAAAGAAATAAAAGGTCATTGGTTTTTTTTAGGAATAACTTTAATGGTAGGAAGAGTCTTCAACATCCTCAAGGAGACCTTTTCCTCTCCTATGCCTAGTCAAGGAGGTAAAGTAAAATATGCCTTAAGAGACTTATAAAAATGCTAGATAAGTGGAGAGAATTAATTAATGTATGAGGATAATTATTTAATGGAGTTAGTTTAATACTTTATCAATACATTAAGACTTATATTTTAAGAGGTGACTTTTTCATCAGGTATATAGGGTTTGCAAACAAGGATTTAGGAACTTTAATTGGTCAAAATCCTCAAATCAATGCTTAAGACTTCTTAAATCTTCCAATAAATTCTCATCTCTACTTGTACACCATTTTACAAGAGAAAAAAATAGTTAAATTAACATGTACCATGTTGTATTTGGAGGAAAACTATGTGGATGGTTCACCCCTAGTTTTTAGTTGCCTTCTCTTTCTATCTCTACTCTCTCTATAAATAAGCCTTTTTTTAACATTTGTATTCATCCTTAACATAAGTTGTGGTAGAGACATACTCATAAAAACACTTGTACTTGGATCTATGAAATTAATAATATTGAATTCATGCCTCCTCAATTTTTGTGACTAGTGTATGTTTATGGTTTGTAGATGAAAGTTAGAGTAGTGAATGCTTCCTCACATTTGTCCTCTCCTCTTTAACTATTTTTAGGTCTTTAATCATCCTTTTACATTTCATAGTGTGATTGAATAGATTATTATATATGGAAAGTATAATATTTACTTAATGTCTTTGATATACTTATTGATCAACTACCTTAGATCTATTAAGGGCAACATACCCCCATTTATTAAAAATGGGGAACCTTGTGTTAAAATTATGTAAAATTTATATTTTAAAGTTGAAATTAACTTGACCAAATCATTGTTAACATGTTTTGCACATTATTTGTATTTGAATATCATCTACCCCTTGGTCTAGTTGGTCTTCTTTAATTCATGGTTGTACTTTAGCTTTGACTAATGTTGCTAACAATGGATCTCTATGTTTTAGATCATAGGTTTAATGGAGCTCTCTTTCATGGGATCATACCTAGGTTTCATGATTTTAATTATTTTATCTCAATTTGACCTTTTACTAGCCTTTGGTATGTTAAAAGTCAAGTTGAATCCATGTTCAAGATTTTTTAAACCCTCATTTATAAACCCTATCACATGATTCTTGTAGATCAAATTCAAAAATTGGCGAGAAATATTTACGTGATAACATTTAAATATGATATAGACTTAAGCCTAATTTGTATACTAAGGCTTGGTCATGTTTTTCAACATGACTAGACCATAGCCTAAATATTATAAGCTTGGTCCCCTTTATGTCCGAAGCTCCTTTGTCCCCTTTTATTTTAATGTGGTCCAAAATTAATGTTTACAGGATCCTTTTAAATTCCTAATGTGGTCTAACTTTAATTTGCATGGTCCCTCTTATATCAATCTTAGAATAATGTTTTAATCCTAAGGCCCCATTCATGTTTATTAAAATGAATGATAACTTACTCTTAAGGCTTTAACCTAAGTCCCTTCATGTCTACAAACCCTAACTTAAATATCATGCTTCTTTGTAGGATCACTAGTTTGAAATTAAGCAGATATCAAACATCAAATGAAGTGAGATAGGCCTGATAGATCTAAGACATTTCACCATGTACCAATCCTACTCAATCACTCAGATCATTATTAATGACACATGTTTGGTTAGAGATCAAAGATCAGATGGTTTGAGACCAAGATCAAAGACTAGAGGGGGTTCTTGGTTATTTTTAATGATATCTTAGCCTAACTTTTACCTTAAGGTTTTAGTTGTATTTATTAATATAATGAAACCTTAGGATAAAACCAATGTTAAGACTATAATTAATCAAAGGGTCCTTTTATCATATTCTAAGACATAAGACTTATGATATGCTAGCTAATTTGATCTATTTGTAATTACAAGAAGAAATCATATTTGAGTACCCAAATCATAATCAATAATTTGCATTCCATCAGATGGGTTAATTAAATTATGCCTCAACTAAAATATTCCATAGGAGATACTATGTTAAAAGCTTAAATTTGATGTTCTCATGCCCATCATTTGACATTCACAATGCTATCATTAACATCTATGAGGTTGTCAAATTTAAACCCTGGTGACATATTGTTGGAGCTTAATTTTGATGTTTATGTGAATGTAATTGAAATCCATGAGACCATATAAATTCAATATCATGAACCAATCCACTTAAATAAATAAACATGTTTGCCTTTATAGGATCAATGGGATCTCATTTGGAAAATAATCAAGCACTTCAATGTTAAAATCAATCTTTCACCTTAGATTGATTAAAGGCCATTATTTGACTTAAGTACATTTATAACCAAGTTTATTTATGCATAAGATCAATTATGAAAGCCATACACTTAGCCTATCGTAGGGTTCAACATTGATTTTCAACATGACCAAACCTTAGCATAATAATTCTAAGATTGATCCCTTTATGTCTTAAGACCCCTCCTTTTGAACTCATTTCATATATCATGGTATAAATGTTGGTAGATATATACTTAATCTAAGTCTCTATCCTAAGGTTCATATTGTATTCATTAATACAATAGAACATTAGGCTAAAGACTTATGGTTATATCTTCTATCATTTGATGGGGTCCCTCTTATTTTGATCTAAACTTAGCCTAAATATTTTAGTCTCAAGAGTATTTAATGTTTATTAACATGAAATAAAACCTTTTGAATAAATTATTTAACCTAAGTTATTTACATGGTCTTTTGCTAACTTAAAATTTGTGCACCTTTGCAGGATTTATGAATCATGTTTAATCAGACCAAGATGATCGAACAGAGTGAGATCACTATGGACTATTCAATAGAACCTTTGAGAAAGTGTAGAACCACCACATGGCACAAATGTGTTTTCTATGATATTTACAAATATATAGATCTCAAAAGGACTATGGGATTGTCAAGTGGCATAACTATGGGCCCTAATACAAAGGACAACTAATGGTGTGCAACTTGTAGGATTGAAATCAATGACTTATATCGATTCGCACAATATGATCTAATGAAGTGAGTTCAAAGAAAATTTTTAAAAATATATGGTCAATTTTTAATGAATTTATGAATAAAATTCCATGAAAAAGCCAATTGGATGCCATAGATTTGCCACATAGATGTCACTTAAGTAGAAAAGGACAAAACCAAATAATTTATGGGCTTAGAAAAAGCAAAGTTATAAAGATAGAAGTCCAAGTCAAATCCAAGGCACCAAATTCACCTAAGCACAAATAATTTCCACCATTAAATCTCAAAAATACATGAAAAAAGCCAAAGTGTCTGTAAAAGCCCTAATTTGATCCCAATTTGATCATAGTAAAACTAAAGAGAGATAAATTGTCACTTGAATAGGTAAAAATTGATCTAGAAGCAATTTTTAAACCACTAGTGATCAATTTAAAATTTTTACAAGTTTGGTAGAATTAAAAAAACAAAATAGGGATGATACATAGTTGTATTTGACTTCAGGCATAGAAGGAAGGGTCTTCAAGGACACTGAATTTGATGTTATAACATTTGAACATAGATGACAATAACTAGTCCAAGCTTTTCTAGGCCATTAAAGAGTTACAAAAAATCACCAAAGAAGATATAAGGAACTTATTGGGAACATTTGGTTATATCCTAACTACATTGTAATCATGACATAAGGAACCTTATGTCGACCACTTAAACTACCAGTCTATATATCCACAAAGTTGCTTGAACATGAGATATCATATCAATTATTACATGATATTAATGGTGTATGAAAAGGTAAAAGGAAGGGGTTAATCCATCATTTCCATTTTAATATTAGTATAATTATGTTGTAGAATTAGGATAATATAAACACTATTTATAGGGACAAAGACTCATTCAATATACACCTTAATAAATTGAAACATTGGGACCCTCAGGATAATGTTGTGAAACATTTGAAATCCAAATAGATTAACATGACATATGAACATTAACTCAGTTTACATGATTTAATGTACATCCAAGAATATTTAATTTTAGAAGTGTAGGCTAGATTAAAAAAGTGCAACATCAAACTCAAGGCCAAATTGATGAAAGATGAGAATCTAGATGGTGAAATATGGCAAATGGGGCATCTATAGTACCATTTTCTACCAGGACCATCTTCTAGGCCTCCTATAAAACATATAGAGTCACAAGTTACACAAGGGTTAGTAAAATAGAGACTTGAAGAAGGACTTGGTGAAGGGGAATCATCTTCTACCCAACCTAAAAATCTAGAGTCACCTATTACATTCATTAACATGATTGCATTAGATCTTGTGGAAATATTGGAAGATGCCTTGAAGGCACTGGCTAGTTCTTATAGATTAGATGAGTAAGAGGTATATGAAGAAGAGCCTCAAACTCAAGATGGATAAACATAAGAGGAAAAGGGGAAAGGGATAGATTTAGACTTGGTCCCATTGGTTACACCACAAAAGAGAAAGGTTGAGCTAGCCTTGGTCCCTATAGGAACCAAGAGTCCCAAATTAACCCTCACTCACCCTTTGAGTGAGGTTAATTTTTTTAATGATGAGAACCCTATTCATGGACCAACCATTTAAGAATGGGTAATAAATGGAAAACTGCAAAATATCCCAACTCTACACCATCAATGGACAATTACAAAGATTGTTAACATCCATATTCATGAGAAGTTTAAACCATGGATTGTGGAGATACAAAATGAAGAGAAGGAAAGAAAAGTGGATACTCTTAGATATTTAAGTGGCTTACAAATTAAGACCCCAAAGCCTTCAAAAATAACACACTCTTTATTAACTGTCCAATTTGACCCAACCACAACTAGCTCATAGAGAGTTTCTAAAAAAAGAGTCATGATTGTAGGAAAGGAATTCACTTTTCAAAAAGTGAAACCCTTCATTGGATTGACTCAAATGGAGGGTCAAAAACTAGGTGAGCACCCTATTTTTAAAGAGGATATACTTGAGGTTACCTAGGCTCAAAGTGTCTAGATACAAATCTTTATCAAATACCTACAACAATGAATAGATAACCTATAGCAGTAAAAGGAAAATTTGGAGAATCAAGGTCATTTTTGCTAAAATATTCCATGATTGTGGGTATATCTACTTCAATCTTGCATAGCTTGTAATAATTTTTGAATATCATAGGGGAAATGTAAAAAACTTTCCAAAAATTCCATTCATGGACTATCATATCTTGGTCAATCTTAAAGTCCTTAAAAATAGGGGCAATAACATCGATTCAATGTAATACCTCTGGTTTCATAGCCACATGGTGAAGACTAGTCATTTGAATGGTGACCATATCATAGTATCTCTAGCAGAATGTGGCATTATTTTCATCTTCTTTGGTGATTGCTTACAACTCTTCAATGGCCTAAAAAATCTTGGACCAGTTATTATCCCTAGTGTTAAATATTATAACATCAAATTAGTATCTTTGAAGACCCTTCCTTCTATGTTTGAAGTCAAATATAGCTCTGTGTCTTCCCTATTATATTATTTTCATGCTTCCATGATTATGAAATTTATAAATTGCTCACTAGTGGTATAAAAATTACTTATGGATCAATTTGTACATGTTTAGATGATAATTGATCTCTCTCTAGTTTGACTATGATAAAATTAAGATCAAATTAGGGCTTTTTCAGATGTTAGGATTTTTTGTAGGTATTTTCAAGATTTAATGGTGGCATTTATTTTCACTTAGGTGAATTTTGTGCCTTATATTTTATTTAAACGTTTGCCTTTATACCATTTCTTTTTTTGAGCTTATAAAATCTTTGGTTTTGTCCTTTTCTTCTTAGGTAACATCTATGTGGTAGCTCTATGGCATCCAATTGGCTTTTTTATGACATTTTTTTCATAAATGCTTTAAAAATTGATTGTTTCCTTTTAAAATTTGTCTTTGATCTCTCTCAATTAGATCATCTTGTATGGATCAATGCAAGTCATTGATCTCAATCATATGAGTTACACACCAGTAGTTATCCTTTGTACCAGGGCCCATGGTTACACCACTTGACAATCCCATAAGCCTTTTAAGCTCTACATCTCTACCAGTCTTAAAGTGAATACATTTTTACCATGTGGTAATTTAAATCTTGCTTGGAGGTTCCATTAAATAGTCTATAGCAATATCTCTTTGTTTGATCATCTTGGTTTGATTAAGTGTGATCTATCAATCTTGTAAAGGTGCACAAATTTTATGTTAGCATAGGAAAATGTAAAAAACTTAGGTTAAATAACTTAGTCTAAGGTTTTATTTTGTGTTAATAAACATGAAATAATATTAAGGCTAAAGTATTTAGTCTATGTTTAGATAAAAATAAAATTGAACCCATTGAATGATAGAAGATATAACCATAAGTCTTTAGTATAAGGCTCTACTGTATTAATGAATAGAATAGGAACCTTAGGATAGAGACTTAGGTTAAGTATATATCTAAAAAAATATATACCATTATAAATTAAATGAGTCCAAAAGATGTGGGGGTCTTAATACATAAAGGGACCAAGACTAAGGTTATTATGCTAAGGTTTGGTCCTATTAAAAAACATGATTAAACCTTAGGATAAGAATTTAGGTTGATTCCATGGCTTTCATGATTTATCTTATGCAAATCTAAACCTAGTTAGAAAGGTCCTTATGTCAAAGCATGGAATTTAATCAATATAAGGTGAAAGATTGATTTTAACATTTAAGTGCATGATTATTTTCCAAATTAGACCCCATTGATCCTGTAAAGGCAAACAACATGTTCATTTATCAAAGTAGGATTGGTTCATGAGATTGAATTTTGACTATCTCATGGACTTCAATGATGGCCTTGTAGATGCCAATATAATTCAGATGAATGTCTAAATTAAACTCTAAAAATATATCAATAGGGATTAAATTTGACGGCCTTGTAGATGTCAATGATAACATCACAAAAATAAAATGATGGGTGTGAGAACAAATTATGCTCTATAACTATATCACCTTGGATTAAATTTGATGGCCTCATAGCCATCAATGATAGCCTCACATACATCTAATTATGGGCATGATAATTTTAAATTTAAGATCTAAACATAGTAGGTCCCATGGAATCTTTGATTTGATACACATCATTTGATTAACCCATCTAATAGAATGAAAACCATTGATTATGATCTAGGTACTCAAATATTGCTCCCTAATTTTTATATTAATTACTAGTGTACACAAGATGAAACAATCTTCTTGAAAATTTTTGGTTGTATAAATTGTTTCAAAGTTTACACTAGTTTCTATAAACTAGTTTACAAAATATTCTATTTTGAAGATGGTCCAAAATCTCCACTGGCACTAGAAGGAGGACCTTAACAAATTCTTGTGAATTTATAAGATCTTTACTATTTTTGGTGTATTTTAATCAAAGATCATTCTATTCTTTACATAATTTTACTTATTTTAGCATAATTATGTAAAGGTTGGTGATCTTCACGGTTGTAGACCCAATTTTATGCTTCCTTTAGACAAAGATCAATGTTCTTTGAAAGTATACACTTGATTATGGTAAATATGAATTTAGATTTGTTAATTCAATAGGTTTGAGGTTAGTAATAGCTATTGTAGTTAAATATTCATAGATCCTTTACAAATTTGAGCTCATTTGAGCTTAGAGTTATAGTAATCATTCAGATTTATGTATTTGGACATATCTTTGAGCTAGTTTAATTGAAGATTTTAGTCCTTTTTTATTCTTTATGTAAATCTTTGAAAAATTCACTTAATGTTCAAGTTTAATCTGTGTTATTTGTAAAGATTGATTTGACACATTGTATTTCAAATATAATTCAAAGTTCTCAAGATATAATTTCCAATAATTATAACAAGGTCACATTCAGAAACTAGGGAACCTCTACTCAAGTTAGAAGTCCATAGAAAAGATAGGTAGGACAAAGGTAAGTGCAAGATTTCAAAGTCTTTTCCAACTTCCCTAATTTGAGTTGTTCACATAATCAACCATAAACAGGGTATGTCTTGCCTAGGTGGCTCTCCTATCAATATTCCAAGTGTGTTACATGACCTTCCCCATAACTCTAATAAATATTTGCCAACATTTAGTTCAACTAGTATTGTAACTATAGTGGAACATATTAAGCCATTCAAAGTTGCATTAAGATTTTTATATGTAGTACATGAGGATGTAACATGTAGGTTATTTCCTCTTACCTTTAAATATGTTTCATATGAATGGTTTTTTAATTTACTTGAGAATAATTAATAGTTGGGATCGATTTAATAATGTTTTCATTGACCAATTTGGCAAAATTATTAGTCTTTGTGTCTTATACCAATAATTAACCATAATTAAGAGGGATGTAAATGACCTTATAATAGTTAATGCTAGGTTACAAAAGATATATAACCATACCATATATCCCTACAAACTTGATGATGCTCTAGCTCTAAAAATCTATAAATATGCTTTAGATCCTATAACCTCTATGTTCATAAAGAGGGCTACTAGACCTATGAATGCTATAGCTTTAGCCTATTCTAAAGCTATGATCATCAATGATCAGATGCTTAATCCATTCCTAATTTTAATCTGCATATGACCACCTTGAATATCTTCCCTAATAATAATCAGAATATGCCAACTCTGAATCAAGTCCTAAATTTGAACCAATTTCCCTTAAGCCATGCTACTCCTAATCAAAACCTAGGATTTTTGAACCATACTACAATTGGATTTAATCCAAATGATCAAAAATCTTTGGTACCAAATAATTACATTAATAATAATCAAGTTTATATTTTAGAAACTCCTAAGAATGATAATGACTCTATCATAAATATGGTTCAAAATCTTAACACTAATCTACTTTAGTTGTAAAAGTAAGTTAGCCATATAGGAGAAAGCTAAGGTAAGAACTTCTCATTTCAAATATTCAATAGACATAATAATATATTCTAGAATGATAGTTTTCACAATAATAAGAAAAATTAATTATCTACTGATAAAAAGACCATGGACATTAATCTTATTGATGTTGCATTAATTGATTATTATAAAGTTCATTGTATTACTAAGCATGGTGAGATTGACTGCATTAAATTTTACAAATCCTTTGATGCCTTCAAGAATAATTGGATAAATTTTAATTAGTTCCTAAAAATATAAAGGTGTTGGTTCATCAAGATCTAAATCTATTGACCAAGCCTTCATGGTGGAGATGTTTGACTTTCCCTTCCAAGAAGACAATGAACTTGATGATGTTCCTAAAGAAGTCCATGTTTTCCAATAGTTCTTAAAGAAGACTTATCCTATAAGGAATAAAGAGAATAAATAGCCATTGACTACTTTAAGACCTCCAAATAACTTTGGAACTCCTCTAAACACTACATCAGATAAGAACCTAGAGCCTCCAAAGGGAAGTAATTCTAGACAAAGTACTGATGCATTTATTTCTTTAAATAAAACTAGGTATAATATTATGGAGGACATGAAGAAAATAAAGGATAATATTACATTTTACTAATTAACACATATCACTGATCAAAGGGACCAATTATTAGATCCCTTATCTAAGAAACCTAGCAAGCCATCCAAGACTAACAATGGTAATATTTCTATGTATAAAGCTAAAACAAAATCCCCACCTTTTATAATTAATATAAGAATGTTTGGTAATAATTTACATAATTATTTGTTAAATTATAGGGCATCCACCAATATTATGCCATTAGGTATTTGTAAACAACTTGGCTTGACTCCTATCAAAATTGATAGAGTTGTTACTTAGTTGGATAAGTCAAGAGTCAAATTAGTTGGGGAATTATTAAATATTCATATACAACTTGCCTCTGATCCTAGAGTCCATTAATTTATTGACATATAGGTGGTATACATTATTGATGCTTATGACTTGTTATTAAGTAGAGCATAGACAAAAGTCATGAATGGATACATGTCCATTGATTGCTCACATTTGTGGCCACCATAGAAAGGGGTATGAAATCAAATCAAAGTGGAAAGAGAACCAAGGATGAAATATATGATCATAGAATACAATTCTATTAATGAAAAGGTGAACATAGTTGACTCTGATTTGGGAGTTTTCACTCTTGAAAATACTAATATAAGTAATTCTAAACATTCTCATACTATGCATGGGTTATGGAAGATGCATTTTTATGGGGCTAGATGTAATTTTGGGTTTGGGCTAGGAGTCATCCTAACCAATATTATTAGTAAGAAATATCATGCCTCCTATAGAATTCAATTTCCATGAACCAATAACCTTATAGAGTATGAATAATTGATCTTAGTTTTACAATTTTCCATCAAATAAAAAAATCAAAGAACTACTGGTTCATGGTGATTTAGAACTAGTAGTCAATCAGGTGAGGAGTAGGTACCAATGTAAATTACCATATCTCAAGTGATATATGTTTAGAGCTATATTTTTTAGAATATTTGGATGATTTTAACATTATTTCTATCCTTGAAGAGGATAAAAAAGTTGTTGATGAGCTTGCCTCAATTGTAGCCAACCTTATGCCAAACCAAGACTCTCCAAACTTTGACATTGAGCTAGTTTCATATGCTTTTATCCTTGATAATGTAAACCATATGTAGGTCTTTAATAATGACCAATAGATCTTGAATTTCATGACCAATTTAGGATTATTTGAGGCACACATCATGGATGAGACCAATGATAATACTCTTAAAGAGGATGGTAAATTTGATAGCAAAGTCATTCAGTTGAATGACAATAATATCCCAAAAGGCATGATTACCTTGGAAAGGTTATTTGACTAGGATAAGCTATCTAAGAACACTAGGATTCCCAAAGTAATTTAGAAGGATTATAGTGTAGTTGATCTTGGACCTCAAGATCAACCTCAACTAGTTAATATTAGAATAACATGTATGATCATTTATGATAAAATAGCCAAATACTTGTTGACTAACTATAAGGATATAATAGTATGGTCTTATGATAACTTGAAGATTTTTGATCCAAATGTAATCACCCACACCATACCCTTAAAAAAGGACTGCAAACATTTCAATCAAAATCAAAGGCATATTAATCCTATTTTAGAGCCTATGATTTTCAAAGAGGTTAAAAAGTTATTAGATACTAAGATTGTATTTCCCATTACGCATCTACATGGGTTGCCAATTTGGTACTAGTTAGGAAAAAGAATGGTGAAATAACACTATGTATTGATTTTATAAATCTAAATAAGTCATCTAAAAAGGACAAATACCCTCTACCCTCTATTTATTAGGTTATTTCTAGTTTTGTTATGATGTCCTTTATTGATGGTTTTTTAAGGTATAATCAGGTACTGTGAACAAAAAGGACAAGATGAAAACAATTTTCACAACCAAGTGGGTTACATTTACTTACAAAAAGATGAAATTTGGACTAGTTAATATAGGTTCCAAATTCTAAAGATCCATGGAACATGATTTTTAATTCCTAATTTTTAAGTTCATCATCTATATGGATGATCTGATTGCCTTCTCTAAGAATAGAGAGGACCACATTATGTATCTACAATAGGTATTTGAATGCTGCATAAAATATGAGATTTATCTCAATCCCAAAAATATTATTTTATATGTTACTAAGGGAAAATTTCTAGGACATTTTATCATAAATTAGGGAATATATATAGATATAGATAGAGTAGATACTATATCAAAAATAGATCCCCTCATAGTAGAAAAGAACTAAAATTTTTCTTTGGCAAAATAATTTTTTTAAGAAATTTTATCTTTGACTTTGCAAAAATTGTCAAGCTATTAAATGAAATGATAAATAAAGATTTAAAAATTACTTCGAATGAATAAACCAAGAAGACATTCAATGACATCAAGGATTCAATCAACCAATCTCTAGTACTAATAAGTCCAAACTTATAGAAGGATTATTTCCTTCACTTCTTTACTTATGACCATACTATTAATGCATCTTAACTCAACAAATTGATGGATGTGATCATATAATTAATTTCATGAGTAATAAATTTTAAAATTATACATTAAATTATTATTTAATTTATAAATAATCATGTGTATTAGTAAAGTCAGTAAAAAATTCAAGCACTACATTCTTAGGAATAAAGTGCATGCCATCCTACCTAACCCTGCTACAAAGCTCATGTTGAGCCAAAATGAGCTAGAAGAGAGGTGAGGTAAGTGGATTTATATTATCTAGGAATATGACATAGAGATAAAGACAAAAAAATTGGTAAGGGGATAAGTTTTGATTTAAATGATTGTCAAATCTAGCCCTAGGTTAAGTAACATGCAAGTTTATCAATAAAAAATTTAGACTAATGACTAGTATGATCCTATCATTCACTTATTGATTAATGGTACTTAGCCTATAGAACTAACCAGGGAGTATAAGAGATATATAAGACTCAAATAAACCCATTACCTAATCAAGAATGGAATGATATACTAAAATAACTTTGAAGATGTCTACCTAAGATGCATTTCAAAAGTAGAAGTTGTTGATATAATGAGCACCTTTCATGAGAAGCTGAGAAGTGGACATCTATCTAGAAGAACCTCAACCCAAAAAAAATTGAGATTTGGATACTATTGGCCCACCATATTCAAATATTCTCATAATCATGTGAGGGAATGCAACTCATGCCAAATATTTAGCACAAAGGAGCCAAAAGGAGTAATTCCATTACAACCAGTAATGGTTGATAAACCCTTTACATAATGGGGGTTAAAATTTGTGGGTGTGATCAAACAAAACTCATTAAAGGGTCACAAGTATTTTATAACTACCACTAATTATTTCATGAGGTGGACTAAGGTAGTAGCCACCAAATAGTGTATAATTGAAGAAGTGATTAGGTTTTTAGAGAACTTATGCACTAGGTTTGGGACTCCAGTCTCTCTAGTCTATGACAATGGATCTACATTCATATCCATTGAAATTATATAATGGGAATATGATAATGGCATAATTATCAATTACTCATCCAAAAATTACCCTCAAGGTAATGGAGTGTCTAAATCTACTAACAAGAATGTGATGAAAGTAATCGAGAAGTCTATCAAAGACAAGCTTAGAATGTGGCATAAGCTCCACAAATATACCCTTTGGGAAGACCAGATAAGAATAAAGCAAGACCTAAATGCATCACCATTCCTATTGGTATATGGCCAATATCCCATATTTCTTATCTCCCTTAAGTTACCTACATACAAGTTCATGCAGGAATATATGGAAGAAAATCAGGAACTTGTAAATTCATGACTATTAGACATTGTTCAAATGGAAGATGCACGAGAAGAAGATTTTTATAATTTTAGAAGACACCAAACCATAGTGAATATGTATTTTCATAAGAGATCAAATGTAAAGGTGTTAAGACAAGGAAACTTAGTTCTTATTTGGGACAAGGCATCTGAACCTAAGGGAAAACATAGAAAGTTCACACCTTTATGGATAAGCCCCTACCAGATTATTGAGACACTTGGAAACAAAAACTTCAAGATGAAAGACATAAAAGGATTATAATTCACATTTCTAAATAATTGGTATTACCTCAATAATTAATATTTTTATTCTCCTCTTGGTGTCTTCATGGAGTAAATCTATAAGACTAGTTAGAGCTAATATAGGTAGGCTAGTTTAGTTTATTTTCCTTATTTATACATATGTTTGTGTATATTTATTTACTTTTTATTTTATTTTTTATTTTTTTATTTATATTATGTGTTAGATTTATTTATTTTATCCCTTGCTACTAATAATTCCTTTTAGTCAGCCCTCAACTCAGAGTTTATTCAAAAAGATCAGAAAGTCCATAAGTTCAAAAATGTAGGTATGTATCTTGAGTAAATGTTTATCATGGATCTAAATATGAACTTAATTTTATGATTAATAAAAAATAGTAAATACTAAGTGGATAGGTTAATTGTTTCATAAGAACCCAAACATTGTTTTGATCTAAACTTGGTTTTAAGAAGAATTACACATATGGGATGAAAGATTAAATTATTAGAACATAGTCATACTTTCACTTAATAAATAAAATTACTTGGGAAAAAGGTTAAAACCATAGGTTATTTCATAAGGATCAAACACTTGACCAAATACCTAAACCTAGCTAACCTAGTTCCCAACCTATGTTAGAAAGCCTTAATGGTCTAAAAAAATACAAAAATAGGAGTTTATTGCAAAATCAAAAGCTTTCCAAGCAAAGGCAATTCTGGTAACCTCCACTAGGGCTATGGATTCCTAGTTGGTAGTAGAGAAAGGATGTGAGTGAACTAAAAGGGATCTCTATTGGGGATATGGATGCTTGATCAGAAGCAGAGAAATGCCTAAGCCTTCCCTAAGCTAAAGCATGGTTCTTAATGAATATCCAAACATGTTGTAATTCAATATCAATGATTAAATTCATGAAACCTAGAAGTTATCCCCTAAATCCCATGTAAAATAGTAAGTGGAATCAAATCACACACAAAATGTAGCTAGGTTTTGATGTTTGATCCTAATCCTGTAGGTAAACAGTTTGTTTTAACCAAAAATTAATTTTGATGATGGCACTGATCAAGTGGAATAGGTAACCTAATTATTTGTTTGAACCAGAGTCTCTAAAATTCAAACATATTACTTTTTTTCCCATAAAAGTTGACATTTTTTAGGGCAACATACCCCCATTTCTAAAAAATGGGGACCCTTGTGTTAAAATTGTGCAAAATTTGTATTTTGAAATTTAAATTCACTTAACTAGAGCATCATTAATATGTTTTGCACATTATTTTCATTTGATGATCATCCACCCCTTGGTCTAGTTGGTTTTATCTAATTCATGGTTTTGATTTAGCTTTGCCTAATGTTTCTAATAGTGGATCTCTATGTTTCAGATCATAGGTTTAATGAGTCTCTCCTTTATGGGATCATACTAGGGTTCATAATTTTAATGATTTTATATCAATTTGACCTTTTACTATCCTTTACTCTATTAAAAGTTAAGTTGAATCCTTGTTCAAGCTTCTTGAAACCCTTGTTTAGAAACCCTAACACAATATTCTTTTAGACCAAATTCAAAAATTGGTGGGAATAATTTACACGGGAACATTTTAAATATGTTATAGACTTAAGCTTAATTTTTATACTAAGGCTTGGTCATTTTTTTCAACATTACCAAACCTTAGTCTAAAAATTATAATCTTGGTACCCTTTATTTCCTAAGCTCCTTTATCCCCTTTTATTTAAATGTGGTCTAAATTTAATGTCTGTATGATCCTTTTAAATTCCTAACATGGTCTAACTTTAATTTTTGTGGTCCTTGTTGCAAGCTTAGACTAATGTCTTAATCCTAAGGCCCTATTTGTGTTTATTACCATTAATGAGACCTTAGTCTTAAGGATTTAACCTATATCCCTTCATGCCTATGGGCCCTAACTTAAATATCATGCTTCTTTATAAGATCAATGGTCTGTGCTTAAGTAGCTATCAAAGATTAGATGAAGTAGATAAGCCTGATAGATCTAAGACATTGAACCACAAAGCAATCACATTCAATCACATAGATCATGATCAATGGTCTAAATTTGAATAGAGGTCAAATTCATATAGTATGAGACCAAAATCAAATACTAGAGTGGGTTTTCTTTTATTTTTAATGATATCTTAGCCTAAGTTTTACCTTAAGGTTTTGGTTGTATTTATTAATACAATGAAACCTTAGGATAAAATTGATGTTAATATTGTAATTAATCAAATTTTCCTTTTATCATATTCTAATAATTAACACTTATGATATGCTAGCTAATTTGATCCATTTTTAATTACATGAACCAATCATATTCAATTACCTAAATCATAATCAACGATCCATGTTCCATTGGATGAGTTAATCGAATGATGCCTCAAATCAAAACTTCTACAAGGCCTGCTATGTTAAAATATTAAATTTGACATTATCATGACCAAAAAATTTAAGCCCCAATGATATATTTATAGATCTTAGTTTTGGCATTCTCTCTTCCATTATTCGGCATCTATGAGGCTATCATTGACGTCCATGAGGCCATCAAATTTAAGCCTTAGTGGTAAGAGCTTAATTTTGATGTTCATGCTAACATCATTGACATTTATGAGGCCATAATTGATGTCCATGAGATCATAAAAATTCAATCTCATGAACCAATCCCACTTAGATAAATGAACATGTTGTTTGCCTTTGCAAGATTAGTGGGATCTTATTTGGAAAATAATTATGCACTTCAATATTAAAATCAATCTTTCCCCTTAGATTGATTAAAGTCCATGATTTAACTTAAGGACCTTTTTAACTAGATTTAGACTTGCATAAGATCAATTATAAATTCCATAGACAGCCTAAATTCTTATCCTAAGGTTTAGCCATGTTTTTCAAAATGACCAAATATTAGCATAATAACCCTAGGATTAGTCCCTTTATGTTTTAATACCCACCCTTTTGGAATCATTTTATTTATAATGGTATAGATGTTTGTAAATATAGACTTAACCTAAGTATTTATCCTAAGGTTTTGATTATATTCATTAATAAAATAGAACCTTAGTTTCAAGATTATGGTTATATCTTCTATTCTTCAATGGGCTCCCTCTTATTTTTATCTAAACTTAGCCTAAATACTTTAGCCTTTGGATTATTTCATGTTTATTAACATGAAATAAAAACTTAGACTAAATTATTTATCCTATGTTATTTACATGGTCTCATGCTAACTTAAAATTTTTAATACATTAAAATATTGATGACTCATGCTTAATTAGACCAAGATGATCGAACAGAGAAATATCATTATGAACTATTCAATAGAACCTATGAGCAATCATGGAGCCACCATGTGGCACAAACATGTTCATTATGAGATTGGAAGAGACTTAAAGATTATAAGGCTCATGGGATTGGCAAATGGTGCAACCATGGGCCTCGATACAAAGGACAGTCAATGACATGCAACTCATATGATTGAGATCAATGAATTGCATTAATCGATACAAGATGATCCAATGGAACAAGATCAAATACAAATTTTAAAAATAAATGGTCAAGTTTTAAATCATTTTATGAACAAAATGTTACAAAAAAGCCAACCAGATGCCACAAAGCTACCAAATAGATGCCACCTAAGATAAAAAGGACAAAACCAAAGATTTTATGGGCTCAAAAAAGCAAAGGTATAACATTAGAAGTCTGAATTAAATACAAGTCACCAAATTCATCTATGTGTAAATAACTAGCACCATTAAATCTTGAAAATACCTACAAAAATCCCTAGTATCTACATAAGCCCTAATTTCATCCCAATTTGATCACACTCAAACCAGAGAGAGATAAATTATCACCCAAACAAGTACAAATTAATCTAGAAGCAATTTATAGACCACTAGTGAGCAATTTATAAAGTACACAATCATTTCAACATGAAAAAAATAAAATAGGGAGGACATAGAGCTGTATTTGACTTCAAACATAAAAGGAAGGGTCTTTAAGGACACTAAATTTGATGTTATAGTGTTGAACATTGGGGATAATAACTAGTCTAATATTTTTTGGGCCATTGAAGAGTTACAAGTAATCACCAAAGAATATGATAATAATACCATAGTTCACTAGAGATACTATGACATAGTCACCATCTAGATGAACCATCTTCACCACGTGGCTATAAAATCATAGGTATTACATTGCATCAATGTTATTATCCTTGTTTTTAAGGAATTTAAAAGTGACCAAGATATGATAGTTCATGAATGTAGTTTTAGGAAAGTTTCTTACATTTTCCCCATAGTATTTGAAAATTACTACAAGCTACCCAAGCCTCAGGTGGATTTACCCACAATCAAGGAATGGTCTAACAAAAATAACTTGAAAAATGCCCTTGCCCTGTGGCTATATTTAGGAACCCATGTGATCTAAGACCCCACTGGAAAGATCCCAATCACTCAATTCAGGGTAGGAATTAGAATGATTATGAGATTGCTCAATAGATTATCTGGGGGCCCCTCTACCACTTATGTCAAAAAAAATTGGGTCCCTTATATATATTTCATTGTTAAAAAGGGACTTACTCCTCCTATATGAGAAATGATTAATATTTTCCTGAAGCAACAATTCTCTACCACAAATAAGAAGACTAGTAATCACTTCTTTATGATGTCTTATCTTTTGGATTCCCTATTGGTCACTACCAAAATCCATAAAATCAAAAATTGGTTACTTGATGGAAGGAAAATAGTCTCACATTACTATTCCAAACTACATATATTCAAGTATAGGGACCACATAAAATTCATTTATGATTGTGTGTACCCAACCCTAGTAGAAGATATTATAGGGATAGCTATGATGAGGGTAAGTCAGTTAATCAAGAAGTATGTGGAACTTATTAGGGACATTTGGTTATATCCTAACTTCACTATAATAAAGATAGAGGGAAACTTATGTCAACCACTTAAACTACCAGTCTATGTGCCCAATAAGCTCACTAAATAGGAGATATCATACCAGATGTTCCATGTTATTGATGGTGTATATAAAGGCAAAATTAAGGGGATACCCCATCCTTTACCTTGGATTATTAGTAGAACTATGTTGTAGAATTGGTACAATGTAGACACTATTTCCAAGAATAGATACTCATTTAATTTATAGCTTGATTAATTGAGACATTGTGACCCCTAGGATAATGTTGTGAAAATTTTGAAAGCCAAGAAGATTAACATGACATATGAACATCAAGGATCTGTCCATGATTCAATGTACATATGAGCATCTTCATTTTTAGAAGTGTGGGCTAGAGTAATAAAGCACAACATCAAACTCAAGGCCAAATTGATGAGAGATGAGAAGCCAATTGGTGAAATATGGTAGATGGGGCCATTACAATACCATTTTATACTAGGACCATCTTCTAGGCCTCATCTAGAATAGATAGAGGCACAATTTACACAAGGGTCTAGGAAAAGAGAGACTTAAAGAAAAACCTAGTGAAGGGGCATCATCTTTTACCCAACCTAAAAAGTGAGAGTCACCTATTGAGTTCATTAATATTATTACATTAGATCCTAGGGAAACATTGGAAGATGCATTAGAGGCACTGTCTAGTGTTTATAGATCAAATTAGGAAGAGGTGAAGTAAGAGGAGCCTCAAAATTAGGATGGAGAAATAAAGAGGAAAAGGGGAAAGGGATAGCTTTGGACTTGGTCCTAGTGGTTCCCCCAGAAAAGAGAAACGCTGACCTAGCCTTAGTTCATGTATGAACTAAAAGTCAAAAATTAACCTTCACTCACCCTTTTAGTGAGGTTAATTTTTTTAGTGATGAGAACCCTATTCATGGATTGACCATTCCAGAGTGGTTCATATATGGAAAACTTAAAAAGATCCCAACTCTACACCATCAATGGGTAATTACAAAGTCTATTAACATCCATGTTCATGAGGATCTCAAACCATGGATTATGGACCTATAGAAGGAAGAGAAGGAAAGATAAGTGGATTCTCTTGTATATTCAAGTGGATCATAAATTAAGACCCTAGATCCTCCAAAAATAACACACTCTTCAGTAAGTGTCTAATTTAACCCAACCATAACTAGCTTGCAAATTGTGTCTAAAAAAAGAGCTATGATTGTAGGGGAAGAATTAACTTTCCATAAAGTGGAACCCTTCATTAGATTGACTCAAGTGGAGGGTCAAAAACTAGGTGAGCACCTTATTTTTGAATAAGATATACTTCAGGTTTCCTAGGATTAGATTACCCAACTACAAATTAGCATCAAAGGCCTATAACAACAAATAGAAAACTTGTAGTAGCGAAAGGAAAATATAGATAAACAAGCTATTTTGTCTATTCCTAATGCCATGATTGAAATATTTGAGGTATAATTTCATGACATGTTTGACTCTCTTAAGTCAATAAGGGAAAAACATAGTGCACTAAACCAGTTAATATAGTAGCCCTAGGCTTGATCACCCAATGGTAGAGTTCTAAGAATAAGATGAAAGATTTATTTAACATAATGATAGGGGATAAAATCCTTTATTTTAAGACCATCAACATTTCTCAAATAAACACCATCCTAGGGTTGATTATAGATAAAATCAATAGTTTGATCACAAGGTATAAGTTCTTAGAGAGACTCATCAAGGATGATAAAGAGTTGCTAGATAGAATTGAATGATTATTGGGGACCATGATTGAAATACCTGAAAAACTTAGCTCCATGGGCATCATTGCTGATGATGATTTCAAACACAATACCACTTTGTTCATGTAGGAGGTAAGGAGAAAGAACCAAGGCAAGTTTGAGACTGATAAAAATAGGGTCATGGATATGATCCTAATGGTAGAGGAGAAGATTACCAAGGTGAGGAACATCAAATTATACTTTGGGAGGAATGATAGAGATCTTGAGGACCTATTTGAGCAAGAGGATGAGATTTTCCTTGAGCTAGCTATCAATTTGAAGTTAGTTAATGAACAACATCAAAAGGTAATGATATTTATACTTCAATAAAACCAAGGGTCTT
>JARHVA010000482.1:5190000-5325838 GCA_037957365.1 Torreya grandis | reverse complement strand
ATTTCACCTCAAATGCACAATGAATAACAACAAAATTGGAATATGGGTCATAAAACCATAATGAATTTCAGCTAAATATCTCACACATTTGTAATTAGACCATATGTAGTTCATGTTCTATAAATGGACTCTTGAGTAAGGGTTTCAAATTCCTCTTCCATACAAGTAATGATGCAACTACATGAACCTTCACCTAAACCTTATTTTGGTATAAGTGGACGATATCACAATGGCTTGAAGGAGATTTAAGCATCAAGGTGGAAGACTTTGTCACAAATGTAGTAATAGATATGGTAAATGAAGGATCTAACTTAAATTTTGGAGAAGAATTACCCATTAATTTAATACTTAAATGATACTTGATAAATGACTTGGGATGAATTAGTATATATAAGGATATCTAGGACATGACACACACTATGGTCGACCATGTAAGAGTGTATTATGTAAAATAAAATACATATAAAATCAATAAAGGAAAAAACACCTAGGCAAATACAAAACATAGATTAGGTACCTCATCAAATCTACACAGGTTACATTCAACAATATAGCTATAGTCATTGAATATATCCTTAAATATACAAATGTCAAGATTGGGTGTAAGAAATTCAGAAGATAGATAAATGATTCTCAAAAGATAAAATGGATAAATGCTAAAGACATATAGAAGGCTAAAAGGTCAGAGGGAGAGTAGTGTGTGGTATTAAATGTCATAAAAATATCCAAATATATACAAGTGGATAAAGTATATAAAATTTTATTAAAAAAACCATGGAAAAGGGTATAGTATCAAAATGAGGTGTTTGCATAATGTCTCTGCTTTTATATGTGTATTTAAGTGAATGAATGTCTGCATCAAAGTATAAAAAGAATAAATTAAATTATGTACATTTACTTACTTATGAGAGGATAGATGAATTAAATGATGCTCGAGATGTGCTCCATCCATAGATTTTTTGTATATTATAAAGTCTGGCATACCTAAAAACAATGGCCAATTATAATAAGTGGTCAATGTCAACTCAATTTTAAATGTAATAATTTCAATAAACATAATGTGAAATTTGAACATAGGAACAATTACACATGTTTGTATTCAAACTAATTTTTTTTGCAACTTAAAAATCAGACTCTATTCTACTTATAATTTTTTACACAAGTCCTATATATAGCTAGTACTTCTCATAGAGTTCTGACACCTCAATCCAATGCTTAATCTAAGGAGTAGATAATTATATCATTTATGGTGTTCTTAGTTTTCTTAAAACCTTTCAAACTTTTTTGGACCCTTTTTTTCTCTATCTTAAAAAATATTGAAATATTGGGATATATGCACCCATTGTGAGATGAGGGATTTGAAAACTTAGATTTCAATCACTCATTTCAAAATAAAGAGTTAAATGTGTCATGTGTTATAAATATATATCCATAGTTTTTAAAATGTTTAAAATTTTAAATAAATCACATGTATGAAACCATTGTAAAATATCATCATGTGAATCTCAATAGAGATATGTGCATACTCATATGAGGATGAAATAGATGGGGGAACACAATATTCCTCAATGAATATTTTGTATGTGTAAGATATAGAGTAATAAACTTGAGGATATATGCAAGGGTATAATTCCCCAAAGTATCAAAGTAATATAAAGATAAATGACATGCCCCCAATGTTTAAAATGTACCCCTAGTAAGGTTAGATACATCAATGAATCACACACACAATAGTATGCCCCAATATATTCATCATGAAGATCATGTAAACATAGACACCAAGCATGGAAATACAAATAATAGCACAATGCATGGTAAATACCATGACACCAATCATAGTATATGTATGGTCTATAACATGACATAAATAATATAATATCACATAAATTATAAGATACATATAAGAATTTATCACATAAATACATATGACTCACAAGGCCTAAATACACAACAATGACAACTAGAGAATCCTCTATGGGCAAGGACATCACAATCCCTTGACAATAAAATGCACAAACATGCACATGCATACACAAGAAATTAATTTAACTCACAATAGTATGAAACATGTAATGTAGCCAAAATAACAATCATATGTAACCACACAATGTAGATATCCATGAAACATGCAAGATTTAGGTATTATAAAGATATGATATAATCAATCTAAAATAGCTCAATATGATAAATGGAAAGCAATAAATATATCACCATAAAATACTCTCTCTCTCTCTCTCTCTCTCTCTCTCTCTCTCTCTCTCTCTCTCTCTCTCTCTCTCTCTCTCTCTCTCTCTCTCTCTCTCTCTCTCTCTCTCTCTCTCTCTCTCTCTGTGTGTGTGTGTGTGTGTGTGTGTGTGTGTGTGTGTGTGTGTGTGTGTGTGTGTGTGTGTGTGTGTGTGTGTGTGTGTGTGTGTGTGTGTGTGTGTGTGTGTGTGTGTGTGTGTGTGTGTGTGTGTGTGTGTGTGTGTGTTTAAGGTAGGGCATACCACAAATAAAATCATGCCCCCAGGGAATGAGCAAAAAAGTATCCACATAACATTTGATAGTATGTAATCATATAGAATATATATATTTTGCATCTCTTCCACTTAAATAATTCCATGATAAGCACATGTATAGATTATAAATGGTAAAAAACTCTAACATAGGCATATAATAATAATGTGAATTCATCAATAATATTAAAATGTTTTTAAGTTTTTTATTATTCTAGAATAAATAGGAAAAGAAGAAGACCAACAACCTATAATTTTCCTCAAAACTCAATGCATGCTAGGATAGGATATCTCATTATATATGTTTTTATCATCATGAAATATTCACAAATATTTGGAATAATATAAACAATCAAAGGACAATATCCAATGCAATATTGCAAGAAATATAATCCAAGTGGCTAGAATAATGTCAAGGTAAAACGAAAATAAAGTGCCAAGGTGTCAAATCTGTAAAAAAAAAAAAAATCCATGAAATCAACTCAAGCAAGGAAGGAACATGAAAAATATGACATATATAAGAAAATATATATTTACAATAATAAAAATATAGTATAATAATGATATATCAATTAATCATGAGATATGGGCTAGCATAACTAATCATTGATCTCATATATAATGTGATATCCCAAACTATAGGAGTTATATGTGTTATTCAAAGTATCAAATAATTAGTCATAATATGCGTAGTAATCAAAATCATTGTCCCAAATGTATATATTTTGAGAGTGGGATCGAGGAGCTACCTAAAACTCTTTAGAATCATGCATAGGAATATGTCATGATAAATCAATATTGGGATGTGCATGATTACAAACCATAAGTCCTAATTGTGAAAGTATGGGAATCATATATCTAGGAGCAATCGCAATAGATGGTGGTGTTGTAGATGCAAATTTAGTATAAACTATCACTAATGGTGGTGATATAGTAATAGGCATGACATGTGATTAAATGATTCACTTCTTATGAAGCTCACTAGCTAATCACACATATGATCTCTAAGATCGGATAAGTAGCTCACAAGTTGTACCTTAAATGGTATGTAATTTATAATCATGTACAAAATTGAGACAATTGTGTAGTGTATAAAGTGTCTCTCTCATTTGATTAAGCCAAGGGAATCTAATTAGTATTTTATATGATCTTATATTTCAGACTACATTAAACCAGACAAGAAGAGTTTGAGGATTGACTATAATTAGAAGTGTAATATCACCAAGATGTGTGCATAGAATACCATTGCAACTATGAAGTATCAATCATACTAAGTAAATCTTTCATAGTGTAGCCTCGACCAAAAAAACATGACATTGTAATTATATTTTCGTTAGAAAAAGTGTCAATCAAAATTCCATGTGTGCTTGAATGATGATGGTCAACAAAACCATCAATGTATAAAGGACCATTTTTATATTCATCATTAGGTATCTTGTGGCCATTAAATGTAATGGAATGTGCTTATTTTTTGGAGCTAGAAACCATGTCAATGATTTTATCAATCTCATGTTTATGTGTAGTTAGTCAAATGATGTATATATGTCATCATATGCACATTATCTTGCTTTGTATTATTGTGATTTGGTAATGGATTGTTAAAAATTTATAAGGGTTCATTAAGCATTGTGACATATTCATTTAATTTAGCATTATGGCCTTCAATCATCCAAATAATTTTGCTATTGATGATATATTCAATCTTATTTTATAATTTGAAGCATCGATTAGTTGAATGTTTGGGAACTCGATGGTGATCACAAAATAGGTTTGTTTAATACCCTTTAGGCAATGTTAAAGTATTTTTTAATTGATATGGCTCAGGGAAATTAATTACATTACATTTGATCAAGTGTTAAGCATTATTTGAGGTGGGTCACAGAACGTTGTAAATTTCCTAGTGTTCCTAAAACTAGAAAAGGTAGCCCTCTCATTGGATTTTGAAAATGTTAAATGGTTTTGGTATCCTTATTGTTTTTAAAATAAAGTGCATTATTAGTCTTAAGTTTAATCATTTTTTTTCCATGATATTTTGAAGTATCAGATGTAGAAGATATAGACGTATACTTTAACATATTTAAATCTATAAGTTTGAACTAAATATTGTGTAGTGAACGGAAATCTCTTGAAAATATTTATAATTATTTATCATGACTTTGTCCTTAAGTATAAATATCAAACTATTTGAAAATGTAATATCAAACTCATTATTAGGTTTTTGATGCAACATTTTCATAAGTGTATTTTTAAATTTAAGCACATAACCATAAATATGTTCATTACATCCTTATTTTATTTGAGGAATTTCAAAAATTATGACCTTCTAACTAATGTTTATATAAAATGTTGATAATAACATATCATCCAAACCATTGAATCTATGTAAAAATCCCACAAGGACTAGGACTAACTATAACTGGTAGTGTAATATCACCAAGAGGTGTGCATAAAATACCATCATAACTATGAAGTACCATAGTCATACTAAGAAAATCTAATTTAGTGTATCCTTGATTAGATAAAAATGACATCGTAATTATATTTTTTCAAAAACAAGTGTCAATCAGAATGTCATGTGTGCTCAGATGATTATGGTCAACAAAACCATGAATGTATAAAGGACCACGTTTTTATTCATCATTAGGTATATTATATCCATAAAATGTAATGAAATGTGCTTATTGTTGAGAATTTGAAACCATGCCAATGATGTTATCAATCTCATATTCATGTGGAGTTAGCCAAATGATGTATAGATGTCATCATATGTACATTGTCTTGATTTGTATTATTTTGATTTGGTAATGGATCATTAAAATTTTGGAAGGGTTGATTAAGCATTGTGACATATTCACTAAATGTATCATTATGGCCTTTAATCTGAATAATTTTATTATCGATGATATGTTCAATACTATTTTATAATTTGAAGCATTGATTCATTGAATTTTTGGAAACTTGATGGTGATCACAAAATATGTTTTCTTTATACCTTTAGGCAATGCTCAAGTAGTGTCAAATTGATATGGATCAGGTAAAGTAATTATATTACATTTCATCAAGTGTTAAGAAGTATGTGAGGTGAGTCTAATAATTTTTTAAATTTACTAGTGTTCTTAAAAGTAGAAAAGATAGCCCTATCATTGGATTTGGAAACTATGTTAATGGTTTTGGCCTCATTCTTGTTTTTAAAATCACGTGCATCATTAGTCCTAAATGTTTTTATTCCATGATATTTGGAAGTTGTGGATGTAAAATCAATAGATGTATACTTTAACATATTTATATCTATAAGTTTAATCTCAATGTTGTTAGTGCATGTAAAATATCTTGAAAATATTTATAAGTATTTAACATGACTTTGTCCTTAAGCGTAAAGAGCAAACTATTTTAAAATGTAATATGCTCACTATCAGGCATTCAATGCAACATTTTCTTAAGCATATTTTTAAATTTAAGCACATAATCATCAAGATGTTATTAGGTCATTATTTTATTTGAGTAATTTAAAAAAATTGTGACCATATAACTATTATTTATAGAAAATTTTGATAAGAAAATATCATCCAAACCATTGAATATATTCACAAACCCCACAAGGAGGATATAAAACCAATCTAAGGCATATCTAGTTAGATTTATAGGGATTAGCTTGGTCATAATCAATCATTATGATGAAAACCAAGAAAATATGCCAAATAAGTGCAATTATGATGTGAAAGTTCCCCATTTCCACTATATAATGTAAATTTAGGAACTTAAATTGAAGGAGGCAAAGGGTGAATAAGAACTTATGTAGCTAATAGGTTGTGTAATGTATAATAAGATGGAACCATGTGGCTAGACTTTTTAAATGCCTTAGATTATTGTGAAATTTTTAATCACATATCATCAAGTCGTTGTTATACCTATTGGATCTATAGATGAACCATGATATGTGTTGATGTATTTTTAGGATTAACATTAGTTATACTTGAGGCATGATTATTATTTTGATTGTGTTTAATACCAATGTATGAAATATAAAAATGTGATTGTAGAGGCACATTTATCATTATATTTATGGTAGGAGGAATCATAGAGACCTTAGTTTATATAGGAATAAAACTATTTAGTTGATGATGGGTTGTAACACTAGATGAAGGCATAGAAGTATCAATACTAACATGAGGAGAATTAGCCTCATTATCTAATGTAAATGTATAGCCTCCAAGAGGTAGATTAGTATCATCCAATGGATCTATAGTGTTATGCTCAAGAAAAAATTTCTTATTCCTAACTCATTTATATCATGTTTCATTAACTATAAAAATCATAGCATCGATTTCCTTTGCTGAAAATGCAATATATGCATCAAAGTCACTTTCGTTCATGCCCTCAAAATTTGGTATATCAATAGAACTATGAGATGCATTATTAAAATCATCATATTTATTCGCATTAGCATTTTTGTCATTAAAATAAACATTATATATATTCATATCATCACCAATATATTTTAATTGATCATTACCATTTGTATCAATAAAAGGAAAAACATAAAACAACCATTTTTTATTTCAAAGTAGTAAACAATGTTAATTTGGTCAAATTATTAGTACAACTCAATATAACACCACATCTAGTAAGATGTGTATATCTATGCTTTTTACACATAAGATATAATCATAAAAAATCATGAAGAAAGTGAAGCCAATGTAGAAAGCACAAGTAAGATAAAAATATCAAAATTAGAATTGATATTGAAATATCAAACCCTATGAAACCTCAAAAGATGTATACATTCAAATAACTAAGGTGTATGCATAAATTTCTTAAGGTGGTTGTAATCTAAAAGTTAAAATAAAAGAGTAAAATCTAGAGTTTGATAAAAACATTTAAAATAAGATGCAAATCTAAAAATTCAAAAAGAAGCCATGAAATCCGAAAAGAAGAACCTAAAACGATATAGGAATTCAAAGAATAAAGGGTTCACCAATTATGTTTTACAAAATAGTGGCACTAGGGTATAATGACACTATTTGAATGGTAAAATAATTACGCAATGAAGATCTAACATGTAAAAGTTTAAAATAATAGATTTAGATCTACCATAGCTATAAACAGTAAAAACATAAATGAAAATAATTTGACAAGTAATGACTAAACAAAATATTAAAAGTGATGAAATGATCACACCTTCATAGAATATTAGGTGGCTGAAAGTACATGAATGGTCTGATATCCCAACTTTGTGTGATGTGATATTTGGATTTTTTATTATGTATGGACATATTTATCTCCTACTATGTTGCCTTAAAATATGCCTTCGAAGGATTTAGTCATCGAATAGGTCCATGTGTTATAACCAACAAATTTGATCTAATACATTTAATATGTATTACACTTAGTTAAAAATTCTTATTTTTCTTATGTATGTGTGTTATCAAATTTCATACAATCATGTGTCTTCTCTTTTCTGAATTCATAGGTAGAAAGTCTAATTCGACGTATTCTTCTTGTCTTGACTTAGTTTGCCTCAAATGCATAATAAATAACAACAAAAATAGGTTATGGGTTTTTTGGATAAAAAAATCAATAGGACAAAGGTGGATATTTAGTCAACAGCATAGGTACAAAGTCCTTCTACTATTAGTAGGTGGAGCTATATTTATTGAAAATAAAAGGGTATATAGGAAATGAAGTTATTTATAGAAAAAATATTTCATATGGGAGTTTTACTTTTAACCAAAAAGTACAAAAATGTCATAAAAAGATGAAATATAAGAAAAGATGGTGAAAGGGAAGAAATATATATGTAGGGAAGATAAGAAGAAAAAGGATAATTCTAGATAGCCAAACATATAAACTTTTTATAATAATACCAGAGTTGAGATTTTAACATAGGAAACCTTTATCATGAAAATGAGATGAGAAAGACATATTCTAAACACGTGAACAAAATACATATGTCAAGAATATTGAATAACACTGAAAGAGGAGATAAAAAAACAACCTCATAATTCTCAATGAAAATAGATATGAACTCTATTTTCAATCTCACCAAGGTTTCATAGCAACAAAAATTCTTAATGTAGATTCAAAAATAACTTCTACACTAAAATATTTGCATTCATTGACTATCTAACAATAGTATTTTAGAAAATTGAAATAAGAGTAATCAAAATGAATTGATATACTCATGCACATTATTCATCTATAAAAATTTGTGGCACAAAGTCCAATAAATTATTTTTGTAACGATCCTTTATGGAACTATACATACAAACTCTTTCCTTCCATCTTGCCAAAAAATACCATACTATAAAAAATCCCTCAAAATGACTCAAGAACTTGTATTTATAGATTATAATAATCATTTATGATGCATAACCACCTTTTTGATTTTTAGACTAGTTACAAAAGCATGTTGACAAAAGCGTAACTTAAAAGATGCAAAAGTATGTTGGAAATTTTGCATGACTTCCAAAAGTGACTTGATAGTTTTGCATGACTTGAAACTTGAAAAAGTGCATTGGAAAGAATGTGTAATTTTAATATTGCACAAGTACATTTTTAAAAATTCACAACTTGAAAAATACAAAAATGACATTGTAAATTTGTACATTGAAAACTACAAAAATGCATTGCAAATTTACATAACTTGAAAAATGAAAAAATGCATTTGTCAAAACATAGCTTTATTGAGTAGTAATGAGAACTTAGACATTTCTTCACAGCTGATAGGAATTCAACCTATTTTTTTAGCTACTTATTTTTCAAATAATTACATACTCTTATCGCACCCTATGTGATGACCTCTTTTAATTTCCTATGCAGAGTAGTCTCAAATGTCTTCTTAATCTCTTTACAACTTAATGGCACGTGACTAGATTCCTTACATGTGATACAAAAAGTTAGATCTTCAATTTTATCTATTACAAAATCTTTTTGAGCTTGGCATTGTTCATATTTTTAAATAACATCATTTGAAAAAATTCTTCAAATCTTTGTCAAATAAAATGACTTCTTATAGTTGATAATATCCAAGTAACATAAAGAACTACAAGCTTGATTTTTTTTGAAAATGCATTCTTCTACATGTTTATCCATGCATTAAAAATAAATGAGGTACCTATCTACACACTATACTATCATTTTGAAAATAACTTCGTAGTAGTAACACCCACATGTAATATTCTTAGTTACAAGATGGACTTTCAAATTCTTACTCCTCCTTACCAGAGTAGGTTTTGAGTCTCAATATTGACTATTACAGAGTCCATTTATTTTACCGCTAATAAAAATGGATTAGGAAATTTATATTGCATTTTTTCAAGCTATTACTTCTCATAATCAAGATTTGATAAGTCATTAAAAACTTGTCTACATTTTACCATTGTTTTATTCTTTATTTGGGCTTCCTAGGATCATTTTACACTAGTTAAAATGTTTCTATTTTTCATCATTCAAATAAGGATTTCAAGCCCCACTTACAACTATCAAGTCATTTTGTAAATTATAATGGAAGTGTTGATTATCAATCAAAAGAGATTTACTTGACATGAACAAAGATTTAGAGGTTATTTTTAAGGTAGGTGGAATATTATGAGTGTGTTTACGATTGTCAAATTTTGATGATTTTTTAAGTAGGCAATCAATTTTTGAAGGGTGTGCATGCAAGGGAGATAGAATTATAGTGGTGTTTACACAAATATTAGGTTATAAAGCATGCTATAATATGACTTAGGATTCATCACATGTTGATACAAGGTAAAGGTTTTGTTGAGGTGTTGAATGAAAACACTAAGTCCATGAAGATAATTTTCAAGCAATGGAAATTGCAAATTATCAACTAGAGCTAATAATTCACCAAAGTACCAAGGAGGTTGTAAATAAACTTCTCATGGATATGGTAAGTTTTGGAGAGTATTTTTACATTTAAAAAAGATTCCTTAGAGTATGCGGCATGAAAATATATGTTAGAAACTCCACCAATATAAAAAAACACTTTTTATTCTCGCTAAAACCACTTTTAAACCACAAAACTACTTATTTCCAATAATAACCACATTCTGTGAGTGAAATAGACATATTGGAGGATCGTATGGTTGTTTCATAACTTTAAAAACCATGTGAGAGGTATGATAAGTTTTTTAGAGGGCTAATAATGATGCCAAGACTCAATACCACATTTAACACTTGTCAAAACCATGTTTTTCCAACTAATACCACATTTTTAGGCTCTTAAAACCACATTGGATGATTAATAGAAACCTGATGGACTTAGAGAAATGATTTTGCATGTAAAAAAAATTACAAAGGCCACAATTTTCAATTTGAAATGATTAAATCCGCATAACCTTTGGGTTGAATTTTTAAAGCTACATGGTTATTCAAAGCTTGTTTGAAGAGTTACAAAAGGCGTTAGACTCTTATATTATTTTTTACATGTAAAAATACCTTGAGGAACCCACACATGAAAATGGAAACCAAGAAAGATACCAATAAATAGTTTAATACTAATTTTTTACTTACCACAAAGAGGTCTTGGAAATAAAACTATCATTTGAAACTTTGTTTCTATCATTCTTGTAAACCTTATTTCCTCCTCTTGCTTGCTTACTTGTTTAACTGCTTGAGAAATATGTACAAGAGATTCTAGACTCTTGAAAATTTTATAGGTATATGTGTGATTTATTAATCATATCAAATTGATGGCCACATATCACTATTAGTGCTACATGATTTGGGTACTTGTCTCGTATTTCACACATAAACTTTACATGCTTCCTTACATGACTCACTAATCAAAAACCACTTTATAATAGAAATTATATGCACCAAGGCTATACATATGTTGTTGAATGATGTAGTGCACACATTCAAGTCCATTTTTAGGCCTTGTAGTATTATATGCATCCTATGCACCCAATAATTAAGTTTTATCCTATTTTCATTTGAAAAATTGATTGTGACCCAATTTCAAGATATCATTTATAATTTATAAATCTTACCAATATCTCCTTAAATATGTCAATACCTTGAATATCACTATAATCAATTGATAGTGTTCCTCATCCTTAATAAATTTTGGTAAATAATGTTCCCTTATCACAAGTTTCAAAAGTTCTTCAACATTTGAATCACTCTGTCACTCTAATCATGTAGCCAAAGAAGCATATTTCTTATTTTCCTTTATAGAAGCCATTTTTTTAAGTCTTATTCTTGTTATTAGAGCTTTTTTTATGTAAAATAATGATAAAATAGGTTCAAAGTCATCAAACACATTGTCTACATGATTGTCATCAAGTCATTTGACCTTTTCAAATAGGACACTCTTTTTATTCTTCCTTATATGTTCTCTCCTTCCTAACCTAAAAATTATTGCCTCCATAATTTCATCCATATTGGCAAAAAAGAGATATTTTTACATAGATTTATTAACATGATCATCACTTCATTTTATACTTCTATTAATATTGCACATGTTCTTTCTTGACCCAAGATTTTCTTGCACACAGACCAAACCTTATCCATTGGGCTATAGAGTAGATGTCCCATTCTAGAAAAAAAAGTACCATCCATTTAATTGAAACACCTCCAATTTCTTGTAGAGTGTGATTGGGGGTGTTCTAATGAACTATAAAATTTCATGGAAATAATTGGTTCTAACTATGGGACTGGATTTCTTAGTGAATTTTAGGTGAACTCTAGAATATTTGGTGACTGTTGCATTCACATTCTAATCTGACTAACTAACATTCAGTTCACCTATCTCAATCATATGATAAATGAACACATGCTACTAGGATAGATCTCTTACTTCATAATTTTTGAAAATCTTTATCTGACCAACTAACAATGAGTTCACCCATCTCAATCTACGATAAATGAACACACAAACTAAGCCAAATCACTTTAAAATTTATGCGTGTTTGCATGCTCACTTGAAGAGATTCATGAAAAAATAACCTATTTAGTCATTCGAGGAACAAGCATTCATATCTCACTTTTCATGATTGTAAATTTCATCTTCTAAATACACTATCAAATGTCTATCTTGGAGATCCACTTGGTTGAAATGTTTCAAAACCCTTATCTGCATGTCATTCCAAAAACCAAAGGAAATTTTCACTATAGAACTAACATGGGGTCACAAATTTCATTCTCATTCGGATTTAAAGAAGATTTATGAGGAAACATAGATGCTAATATTGAATCATCAAAAAAAAATTGTATGTCTCCTATGAAGGTAATCCTTTCATCTATTATGAAGCAATGGTTGTCCTAACCTTGACGCAAATCATGCAGTTGTCCATTGAGAGCTTATAGGTAGAGAACAAAGCTAAAAACATGAGAAGGCACAAAATATCAATACATGAAGAGGAAATAAAAATGAAATGGGTGCATTTATTGCAAATATTACATTCCAAATAAAAAATGAGAAAGGAAAGCAAGCCAAAATACGAAAAAATTAACTATTTATAGGGAGTATGGGAAAATAAAAATGCTATACCAAACCATTAATTATCTAGGATAAATACCTACCATTTTGAAATAATGGATTTGACTTATGAATCTTGAACACATTCAACAATAGTGACCAAATAGGAGGGAAGAGACTGAACTTACAATGAGTGTGCATACTGAGATAGTCATGAATAGATAGATCAGTAGTGTCTCCAAGTTTTTATATGGAATTATTAAAAGTTTTCTATTAATATATGAGAATTCTTAAGTAGTATTAGACTTGTTTAATGTCTTCTTAAATAGATTCAAATAAATTTGTGTTAGATACAAGATCCAAATCAAAGAGAAATGTGTTGCATGTCTTTTTGAGATAAATTAACAATAGGAATATCTTATGGAATGAATTGAGTGTAGATATTCTTTAATAAATTTCATCTCATGATAACGACAAATTCATTGTTGAATGAATCAATATCATTATCTTCATCAATATTTTTTGCCTTGTTAGTTTCTATTTTGCTTGAAATGAATATTGGGCACCAATCTTTCTACTCCACCTTCATATCTTCTTTGATTTCAACCTAGGTATGACTATGATTTTTAATTTGTGTAGGTTTGATTGCTTTGGATTCAAATATTTAAAATAACTCTTCAACATTGGAACATGAAATGGAAACACCAATAAAATGTCCACCTTTAACTATTGAATCTTCTATTCTGAGACAAGAAATATCTTTTTCTTTATAGATAATTGGTTCAACTTTATCCTATTTTTTAGAAAGTAAAAATTTAAAATTTTCATTATCACCTTTATATTTATGATTCAATCGATTGTCCTTCAAATAACTCATTTTCTCCCAAGACTGTGAGGTTGAAGAAATCTTGTGAAATAGACATAACCATATCTTCTTTGCCAAGTGGGAAGTTGAATTATTCATTTGTATTTTGATCAATCACCTTTTATTCTAACTATTCACTTTCTTCTAGGATTGTGAAACTAAAACAATCATACATGACATGAAGTATATTCTCTTTTTTTTTACTGAGGTTTTGACATGCTTGATTAGGGATTTAGTTTTTGAAACTTTGTTCTAAATGTTGAGGGCTCTTTATTATATAATTTGTTTCCTTTTGTTTATCACTTAAGTTAGTTAGTGTATATTTTTAAAATTATTTCTTCGACATTCCAATTATGATCATATCATCTTCAATGCCAACATCTTCTTATTGTGTAACTTCTATGTCATTTACTTTTTTCCTCATTAAGATGAATTTGATATTAAAATGTAGATAACTAATGAAGACACAAATTTTATTGTCGATACTTTGGTTGATCATTTTTAGGAATTAGTCTCAACAATTTATTGAAACATGCTATGAACTCTCTCATCTGCTCATCTTTTTACTTCTAGATTTGGAATAAATATGAAAAAAATGCACATATCAACAGCTAATTTGAATATATTTAGGATATTTTTCTTCAAATATTCCCAATTCAAAATTCATTTATCTTTTAGGTTTTAGAACCATTCAGAAATAGGTTAAATTAGAGTTTTAACAAAAAAAATCATAACAAAATCTTCATGCATAACTCCCAAGATGTTTTAGGATACCATGAAAGCAAAGATATGATTATTTACATGTTAAGAATTTTATCTAGAAAAATTAAAAAATATTATTCCTTGAACCTAAAGGTAACTCACTATATTGGGCCAAGGCCAACAACCCAAAAATCATTCCCCATGGGACATGAAAAACATTAGGGTTAGGGTGAACCAATGTCATTTATTTAATAAAAAAATATGTAGTCACTAAGTACTTCATCTTAATGGAGTCACCACCCTACATTCTAGGTAGGTTCCTTAAAATGTCTAACAATCAAGTGCACAAGACATCTCAATCCCAAGTGGAGTCACCAAAATTATTAGCTAAAAAAATGTCAGAGGGACAAAAGATGGATTTTCAATTAACAATGTGGGGGAAAAGTCTCTCTCCTATTAAAAAGTGTATATCCATTTAATGAAAACAAAAAGGGGTGTATTAAATTAATTTATTTATATCAAGAATATTTTCTATGGGACTTGCACTTATAACCAGAAAGTACAAAAATGTGGTAGAAAATAGAACTATTGGAAAAGATGGTAAAGGGGAAAAAATATATATGAAGGAAAGATAGGAAGAAAAAGTACAATTATAAATAGCTAAACACATAAACTTAATAGAATAATCCCAATGTAGAGATTTTAATATAGGAAACTTGTATCATGAAAATGAGATGGGAATGAAATTCTAAACATACAAACAAAATACACATGCCAAGGAAATTGAATAAAGATAAAAGAGGAGATATAAAACAACCTCGTATTTCCCAAGAATTATATATGAATCTATTTTCAATCTCACTAAGGTTTCACAACAACAAAAATTCTTAATGTAGATTTAAAAAGAAATTCTACAGTAAAATATTTGCATCCATTACCTATCTAACAATAGTATTTTATCAAATTGAAAGAAGAAGAATCAAAATGGATTGATAAAATCATGCATATCATTCATCCATAATAATCATGGCACAAATTCTTTTAACTTATTTTTATATTAATCCTTCATAGAGTTGTACATGCAAACTCTTTCCTTCTATCTTGCCAAAAAATCTCATACTTTCAAAAATCCTTTAAAATGTCTCAAGAACATGTATTATAGTTTATAATAGGTAGTTATGGTGATGTTAAATTAAATTTGGAGGAAATAATAGATGTAAATGGAGGAAATAATTGAATCCTTTTAAATTATGAAGTTTAGGGTTTTAACTAAAGTTAGAATGGGAATCGAGATAGGGGAGCTAACATCAGAGGAGATCAAGATCAGATATGGTGGCATTCTTGGCAGTAGATCCTTCATTCCAACTATGGAATCTAGGTCAATAGAGGACATAGCACTTAAGGGTAGTGGTATTCACCCACCAACCATTATAATGGACCACATGATAGCAAGCAGGGGTAATGGTGTTTACCTACTGGCCATTCTAGTGGAGTGTCATGCTTTTAATAGATTTGAAGAAGGTAGATCCTTATACGTAGAGCAAAGGGGAAGGGACACAAAGATCAGGGCATCTCCTTCTAGATTTGATAGTCATAAATTTGATGATCAAATACCTATGATGGCATCTGAGTGTAAGGGGTTATTATCTAAGATGACATTTGATGGTAAGGGGTTTTTGAATCTGCTAGAAGATTAAGAGCATCCATTATGAGGAAGATCTTTTGAAAAAGATGTAGGATGTAAACCAAACTCTCTGATGTGTCCAATGAAAGATACCACTAATATATTATTAAATGACATAGATATTGAAGTTAGGAAAAAATGGCTTTCATCTCAGGGTCTGATCTATAAATTCCAAGGTTTTTGGTTGACTTTGTTGGCACTTCATGAATGGATTTCTACCCAATGGCAACCTCTGGTTAAAGGTAAAATATATATTCACCCATATTCTAGAGGGTTTTTAAGTTTGATTTTTAATTTTAGATAAGATAAAGAGGTTGTTTTCAAAGACTCTTTTTGGAATTGGGATAACCATAATCTTTTGGTTAAACCCTAACACCTAGATTTTAATGCTCAAACCAAAATTTTCACTTTCAAAACAATTTAGATTAGGATCCCAAATATTCCTTACCAATTTTGGAATGACTTTGTGTTTGGGCCATTAGAAATACCATACAAAAATTTTGGACCTCTCATAAATTGACTAATGGTAGGGGGATTTCCACATATGCTCATATTCTGGTTTATGTTGATTTTACCAAGGATCTGCCTACCTAGTTAGAGTTGAGGGTAGGGGAAAACATTGTATTCAACTCTTAGATTTTGAAGTAATACCCTTCAGGTGTTGAATATTTTTTAAAATATGGCATATTTTTAATGATTCTCTAAGCTTCAAGTTCAAGAAAACTTTTTCATGGTAGAAGAAATTAGAAATCAAACATTCTATGGTTCCAGCTATGAATCATAGTGGAAGTGAGTATGAGGGACCGGATATTATATATAAAAACCCTTTGGAAGAAGGGGATCCATCCAAAAATAAAGAGGCATTACATGTTGAGGTAATAGATAAGGAGGATGATGCAACTATGTTACAAGAGAGGATAGATGGAAATACTGATAATAGACTAAATTCATTAGCTTAGACTCCTACCTTAGTACATTTGTAGAATCAAGAAAAATTCATAAAAATAAACATTCCTATATTTCCAAATCCTATGGAGTAATGGAATGGAAAATTATAATTTTTTTAAAGAAATTAAAATCTAAATAGGGTATTAAATCCATGACAATGTCTCTCAGATCTAAAAAAGAAAATCTTATGCAAGATTTTTAATTGTTTTAGTTCTTGTTTTGTTTTTGTTGAAAGAGAGTTGTTCTTGTGAGAATATTAGAATGTGTGGTCATTTTATATATTATTTTGAACCATTTTATGGTTATTTTTAGACTTTGTTTTTTATGTCACCTAGCGCATTGTAATATCTGGTTGTCTAGGCCATAGTTGTTTGTTTAAGTCCTAAGGTATGGGTTCCTAGTTTCAAAAAACCCACCCTTTACCCTTAATAAAAAAAATAGGTGGTTATGGTGCATAACCATATTTTTTGAGATTTAAATTGTCTACAAAATCATGTTGAGAAAAAACACAACTTGAAATTTGCAATAGCGTGTTGGAAATTTTGCACTTGTAAAAATGACTCAACAGTTTTGCATAACTTAAAACTTGTAAAAGTGTGTTTTCAAGAATGTTTCAATGAAATTACTTATATGTTCACATTTTATAATAATATATATCATAAATGAGATCATATATAATATATCCACAACAATAATTGATATAAAAACAAAATGTTAAATCAATATAATTGAGCCACTTCGATGGGGCCATCCACAACAATGCAATAAAAGAAAAATTTGCAATATGATAATCACATACTAGTCAATACCTCATATATATACTTTAATTATTAATGTTTATTCTATAGGTTGACCTTACTAAGAACATAGATAAATGAGACAAGATAATTTAAGAGATATGTAAGTCGTAAGTCAGCCACACATATCCCTAGACACAACATAGGTTAAGGGTGTAACATGCCATTTCCTTTTAGAAAAAAATTGTCCCTAATTTTAAATCAACCCAATATGTTTTTAAAATAATTATTAATCCTCCCATGTTATATATTTACAATTTATATTCTTCTATTTGATCAAATACTCTTTAATTGCTTTGGTTCATAGTTGATTATTGCATGTTTTTAGGATCTATTCAAGATCCAAAATAGCCCTACCTTCCTCATCCAATTTAAGTAAATAAATTTGAGTATAAAATATATTTAAAATTAAATTATTAAATCAATATATATGGTATCATATGTATGCGAGTGGAGTGGAGAAATTGTAACTTATAAGCCACACTAACAATTTATTGTAATGTAAGATCTGATAAGGTCCATAATCACAAAAAACTTATTATCCTTTTTTATGTTTATTTATATACATATTCTTATATTATTTTAATCATACAAATACTGAATTACCTATTTCAAAATGTCTCTCACTATAGTGTTGATTTGCTTGTTGTTTCATTTGATTTTGTGCCATGGCTAAATTTTCTTACAAATTGGCAAGTAACTCTTGTTGATGGTGATATGTTCCTGTTAGAAAATTTTTACACCATAGGTTGAATGTGGTTTATAGATAATTTTGGATAAATTAATTAATTTTTAAAATGTTAATGTAATGCAAAATTCAGATGTCACCTTGCAATTCCAAAAACCTTTAGGGATGTCTTGTCCAAAGTGGGTTGAAGGTCCTTGTGGAAATCATTTAAATGTGATATGGGTTATATTAAAAGTTCCCATACATTCATGCATTCCCATTTTAATATTCCCATGTTTTAATCTCTTTATAACTTCTCTCATACATCTTCAAGCATGGAACAAGTGTAAATGAAGTTCAAAATGCATAAATGCATCTTGGCATGTTAGTTACTCATGTGTAGGTTTTGTGAAGGTTTTCATTCATGGAGTGATGATAAAAAAAACTATAAATTAAATAATTAAGGTACTTTCAATCCGTTTCAAGGTGTTAATGGTAAAAAACAAGTTTGACTTTATGAGAGGATGCAATTAGTTTCAAGGTCTCTGCAAAGTGGAGATAATGCAAGTGCCACATATCTAAAAAGGTATTTTTATGAGGTTTAAGTGATTTATTAAAGGCATATAATGGTTTTAATGATTATATGGGATAATAAAATTCCTAATTAAATATTAATGAGGTATATATACCTCATAAAATTCAATATATGCTCATTTCTCTTTTCCTAGGTACCATTGTTCTCAATTTTTAGTTATTGCAGGACTAAAAAGGTGTTTTTGGGAGGTTTAATTGATTTATTATGACAAAAAATATATTTTAATGGTTATATGGATTAATATAAGTTCTAATTTAAAATTATTTATGTCTTTATACCTCATACAACTCAAAAAATTCCAAAACATAGACCTATAATCATACAGAAATGAGAAAATGCAAGCTAAGGCAACACTAAAAAGGTCATAACTTGAGTTTTAGAGATCCAAAATCCATAAAATTTGAAATAAAGGTTTGGATAAATATTTAAATACTTTTTAAATTATTTTTAGGTTCATAAATTTCATGATGATAGATAAATATCCAAAACACAGGTCTGTACTATGAATAAAATCAAGGTTTGTTGAGGGTTTACTCATAGATGAAGTGTGAGTTGGGTGTTATAGACAATTTTAAGGACACAAATATTATTAGAGGGTGTATAAATATTTTAAAATCCTAAATATATTCTTATACAATAAAATATAATGCAAAATAAGCTCAGATCACTAAAAATTCTCTCTAGGCATCCCTACAGGGCAGCAAACAGGCAATTTAAAAAGAATTTTTGTTTAGGAATTTATGAATTATTTTTTATTTATTTAAAATAAAATAGGTATTAAAAATTTATATATTTAAAATTAATACGATAATATATATATTTTATCCTTAAAAATCATTTTCACCCCATCATCCAACTCAGGGTTCTTGAGGCCTAAAAAGACCAAATTGAGCAGTTTTGAGAGTTTCAGGTGGAGTAGAGGACTAAAAATTTGCATGGAGATATGTGATAATATGAAAATTATGTTCCAATAATAATTAGGCATATTATATACCTAAATTATTTTCCAAACCTCATTAGGCCTCTTATCTCACTATGCATTTGGTTATTGAGGATTGTCATTGATGTCAAAGGTGCATCTTGCATGAGGTTGATGTCATTGAGAGAGTGTACCTAGTTTGAAGTATGTTGATGTGACAAGTGTAATTTATGGAGTATTTTAGTTTTATTAAATTTTCATGAGAGATAATTTTAATGCAACTAATGCATTATGTTTGCATGAAGGTACAAGTCTTTGAGGTTAAGTTATTTAGACCAAGTCTCCACTTAGACTACTCCTATACCCTGCTTGGCCTAATGAGGTATCATGATATATTTTAAAGGAATATTAATTATGTATCTCAGTTTTTAATCAATATATAAGTTTATTTATTATGTGATTAAGGTGTATATTACATGGAAATAGGCATGAAGGTTGGTTTGAAGGCCTAATGTTGTTTGTAGGTCAAGGTCTATAAAGTAAAAAGAAAGAGTGTAGCCTAATCAAGGTTCATGATAATATTTTAAGGTGTTTGAGATCGTGTAATAATTTTAATAGGTGATTTATGTTGTTTCAAGTTTGTTCATGCAGTTTCAAGTCATAGTAATGAAGGAAAGAACATGAAAAGTTATTTGGAGGTCTCTCGAGTGCTTCGAATGAAGGGTTCTCAACCTGAGAAAGTTTTTATTGTTATTTATCTCATAAAACCTTTGAATATTATATTTTTTAGTTCATTTTAGATATATAATATTCATATATAAAAACTATATACATTATTTTTTCGATTGAGGGGCTATGCTTTATGAATGATCATTAAGAGTGGAAACTAGTTTAAACCCTCTTACAACCCTAATAAAGACCCGATGTTAAAGATGTTGTTAAAAAGTGATCAAGATGGATTGAATTTCTCATTCAATATATTATATATTTTATTTTACTCTCCTATGTATCTCTACGTGGTATTGGTTAGAGAGAGGAGAGAGAAAATGATGAGTTACATGCTTGTTTCTAAAGATATTATTGTAGAAGTCAAAAGTTACATTGGACATAGTAATAAAATGGATGGAGAAAGAAGGTAGAGACTCATATTTCATGTAAATAAAGGTTTTTTTATATATTCTATTCCTCAAGTGTGATAAAATATTCATCTAAGTTAGCCAGTTGCTAATAGGCCTAACGGTGTAAATAGTGAAAAAACCAGATGGTAATAAGAAGATGAATTGGGAGATATTTTAATGATATAATAATGAAACCAAGTACATGGAGATTTTTTTTTATAAATTTTAATATATTTTAAATCTTGGAATATTCCTTTGAGGTCATGTGTGTGGTGAAAATTTTTCTCATAAGTTTACCTATCTCATGTAGATAAGATAGTGAGATATAAGGTCATGAGATTGGTCTAAAAGACCAATATTTACCACTAGACCATATGATGTTTATATTTTAAGACAATTTTGAGAATTAATATGATAATTTTAATGTATTTTAATTATTTTAAAGTCCTTATACAAGTTTTTAAGTTCAATGTTTCATGACTGTGTTTTTTACAGTCTTAGCAATTATGAGTAAACAAGTTGTAGTGATGAGTTTGAGGCTCTATGCCATTAGTTGAAGTGTATAATTCATATGATGATATTTTTGAGGTCATGTAGGTATTTTATAAGTAATTTATTATTATTATTGTTTTACTAAATGATGTGTTATCTATAATGGTTTAAGACAGACTTTTATGTGTGTTCAAAGGCCTAATGTGAACAATGCTAATGGAGTGTTTCAAGTGGTGGATGGACCTAAAATGTGTTATGGTGCTCAGAGATTTTTTGATAAGGCATATTTTATTTTTTATTAAAACTATTATTTGTGCATTTAATTATAGAGTGCTCCAATGGGTCATAAGGTAGCGTATCCTAAAGTAGGCTTAATAGAATTAGGTTTCCATGAGACCTAAAGAAGGATTTTATCTATTTGATTTATGGATGAAATAATGAAATGATTGATTCATAATTTTGACATGTTCTAAGGCATATTTTTTACCAATCTAAGTGTACAAATTATTGTTTCTTACTAAGACTTTTATGAGCAAGAGTCTTGTATAAGAACAAGGCCTTTTAGGCCTAATTAGCTAGTTAGAGGATTGTATTGAGGAGTGAATGAGATAGAAGATACTTGAGAGAAAGGAGATATTTTAGAACATAATAAGATATTATAGGGAATATCATGAATATTTAACATGAGGTATGATTATTAAATTCAAGGTCATATGACCTAATCAGTCTTGAAGAGACTTAGTTGAGCAAAGAAGCCTAAAAGGCAATTTGAGAGGGATAAGAGTGTGAAGAGATAAAGAAGGTGATAATAATTTGTTGTGTGAGAAACATAATTTTTTTAAGGCAAAAAAATAAATCAACTCGATGATTTTTTTTTATTTATGTAGTGGGTTGGTGCCTCCTTGCAATTGGGTGCTTGGCTAGTTGGGGTTGATGATCCATGTAGAGCTGGTGCTTCACTAAATTTGGTTTTTGTTTTATAGTATTATATTAAATTTTTAAATATTATTGGGTTTTAGTTCCCTTTAGGTTTTCCCACATATGTGATGTCTTCTTTTATTTCATGTTTATATGTATGGTTATTTATGCTTTGATTGATCTACTTGTTTATAAGAATGGATTATAAATGTTAAATGGAATTTAATGAATGTTTTTAAGATTGATTAACCCCCCCAGTCATTGTGATTATAATTATTGGTATCAGAGCCTATTATTTTCAATCAAGCCCGATATATTGAAAGTGATTCTAAGAAGCACAAGATGTCTAGTGATCAAAAATATGAAGACAACATGTATGATGAAGAATTCCACTATGACAGTGAAGAAGGATAATCTAAAGTAGAACTTAAAGTTGAGCTCATAAGTGCCCTAGATGATTTGAAGCATAAAAATAAGAGGAAGCATGAGTTGAGATCTATGGTTAAGGATATTAAGGAACAAATTTGTGCCTTAAAGAGTGATATGGTCAAAGAAGCCAAAAAGGATGAGAAGACCATCAAGGATCTCATGAATCAGTTAGAAGGTGTCAATAAAAATTTTATATCAAATGAAGTTAAGTATGATCAGTTGAAGACAGAGATACATTAATTGAAGGTTGAGCATGATCAACTCATAGACAAGATGAGAAAGTTTGAGAAAGAGTGTGACAATTATTAGCAAGTCAAGAGTACCAACATGAAAAGACCAACCAGTTAGCCCAGTGCAATAAGGGATAAGCTATCATGGGACCATGGAAAAAAGAGTGATCAATCAAGAGGTAAGTATATAAATGTTGTTTGATATAGTTATCATAATATGAGACACAATTCAAGATTCTATCCTAATAGAGTTAGAAGGCCCTCAAGATTCAAAAAGATATATGGAGCACCTAGAATGCAGGAAAAGGGCCAAATATTGGTATAGAATTCAAAGCAAGTTGGGACTAATCATATTGAGCCCAAGAATCAAGACGATTGTTTGCTAAAAGTAGGAGACTAAAGAAGAATCTATGCTAGCTCATACTTCCTTTCACATTCAATATGAAGGTATGAAATGGTATATATATACTGGTTACTCAAGCCACATGACAAGAAACAAAAATAAGTTCATCTCATTGAATAAGAATGTTGTAGGAATAGTGAAATTTGAACACAACACAACTTCCAATATAGTTGGCAAGGGTATTTTAAGTTTGGATAATGGGAAGACCAATATATAAAATGTGTTGTATGTGGAAGATTTGAAACATAACCTGATTAGTGTATGCCAAATGTATAACCAAGGACACACACTAATCTTTCATAGCAGAGCATCTGAGCTAAGCAGATCAAAATTAGGAAGGCTAATTACCAATGCTAAGAGGATTGAAAATAATCTATATGTTTTTTATGAGATCAGGAAGGAGAGATGATTTATGAGTAATATGGATGAAATTTGGATATGGCATAGAAGGTTAGGTCACCTAAACTTTGACAATTTGGTCAACATAAGCACTAAGAAGTCTATGAAGAACATGCCTAAGATCACCAAACCTACAAATATACTTTGTAATGCATGTTAACATGGTAAGAAGACTAGAATAAGGTTCAATTCTAAGGAGTATTCTACTAAAAGACCCTTGGAGTTAATAAACATTGATCTCTGTGAGTCTATGAGAGTCCAAAGCTTTTAAAAAGATAGCTAATACAGATTACTCATAGACAGCTACACAAGAATGACTTAGGTCTCATTTTTGAAAGAAAAGTCAAAATATATTTATAAGTTCAAGGCATTCAAGGGCCTTCTTGATAATGAGAAGAATGAGAATATCAAGTTCCTAAGATCTGATAGAGGAGGAGATTTTTGGTCTAATGATTTTGATGACTAATGTGAGCTTTATGGAATAAGGAGATAGTTTTCAATAGCTAGGACACCTCAGTAGAATGGGGTAGTGGAAATAAGTAATATGATAGTTTAATATATGGCAAGAATTATGATAAATAAATCTAGATTATCTTATGGATATTGGAGAGAAATAGTGAGCAATGTTGTCTACATTTTGAATGGAGAACAGATAAAGACTAATGGCAACAATACTCCTTATGAATTATGGAAAGGTAGACCTACTAATGTGAAACACTTTATGTTGGAAATATTATCATTGATGTCAAAGGGTAATCATGAATATGATTGATGGAAAATTATTTTGATAAAATAATTAAATTAAATAAATAATATTTAATTTTATTGTGGCAATTAATTGTGCAAATAATGGTCATATCTTTACATGGAATCAAAGATAAATTAATTATGTCTAACAAGGTTAAAAAGATAATTATGGCAAAGGTTTGAAGGTAGTTTTTTAAGGACAAAATGGTCCCCAACCTTGGTCGACCTGATTTGGAGGAGTTGTGACCATTGGAATGGACCTTTTCATTTGAAGAGTCATGACCTTAATTTATGGATTTTTATGGGTTATAAATAAGTGCATAGCGAGTGGAAAATTTTTATGTTCAAAAGTGGAGTAAATAAAATGGAAAAAAGAATTGAAGGCATAATTTTATGAGAATATTGATATTAAAAACCAACAAGTATAATGCAGAGCATATCAGCAAAAACACTCACGTGTATATGGAATCGAAAGGATATAAATCAGTGTTCTATCATCCATTATGTTAGTAACAAATTAGAGATAGAAGAGTGATTCTTTTGAGAAGGTTGGTCCCTTCATTTGGAAGAGATTATTTTCTCTTATTGAGTTGGTTCTCTGTGAAAGGGGTTGGTGCTCCTGTAAGTTGGTGCCTATGAATATTTATATTAAGAAAGATTTTTCCATGGTTTTGTCTTGAAAGGGTTTCCATGTATATCTGGCGTAACTTTGTATTGTGTTATCTTGTGTTTTAATTTGATTTCTTTTAATATACTAATTAGAATAAGTGATTAAGTGTTAGAAAATAAAAAAATGTCTATCTTGACTCACCCCCCTCAATATTATCTTATGCTCAATAATTAGTATCAAAGTAGTTTCCTTCAGATATATCTTAACCACTAGAAGGTAGATCATACAAGCACACATGGATAGATCATAATTTCAAGACTAATTTTCCACTAATAAGGCATCATTTTTTAATGGCACAAATTATTCCTTCTGGAGAATAATAATGAAGACATATATAATGGCTCTTGGGTTTGATATTTAGCAATAATTAGTAACCAGGTACCAAACACCACCAACAAATGCTACTAGAAAGAAGGATAGAAATAATAATTTTAAAGCAATGAATGCCATCCTATGTGGCCTTTTAGAATTGAAATTCATTAAAGTCATGCAAAGTGGTTCTATAAGAGAGATTTGGGAAAAACTTCAAATTATCTATGAGGGTGATAGCAAGGTAAGACATGAAAAACTCCAAACTCATAGGAGACAATTTGAGAGTTTAAAGATGAAGGAAAAAGAGAACATTGAAGGATACTTGCTCCAAGTTGATGAAATAGTCAATGTTATTGGAGGACTTGGAGAAACTGTGGAAGAGTCTACAATCATCCAAAAGATGCTAAAATCCTTACCATTGAGGTTTGATGTGAAAGTCTTTATTGATGAATAAATTAAAGATGGATGAGTTGCATGAAATCCTCATAACATATGAAATGAGGACTAGATCCAAAAGACCATCAATAAGAGAAGCAGAATTCAAATCATCAAAGAAGGAGAAAGGAAAGGAACCTAAGCCAAATGATAGCTCAAATAGTGAAGAAGATGAAAATGAGAGTCTTTTAATTTTAAAAATGAAGAAATATTATGTCAAATATAAAGGTAAGTTACCATTCAAATTTTTTAATTATGGTAAGATTGGTCATTTTGTATCTAAGTGCCCGAATAAAGATAATAGTGATCAAGAGGAGGGTAAACCAAAATTTAAGAAAGGATTCAAGAAAAATAAAGACAATAAGATATATGAGAAACAAAATCAAAGCCTATACTCTAGGAGGAATTATAGCTCATCTGAGGAAAGTGGAGCTAGTGATTCTGACAATGATGATGAGGAAACATTGTTCATGACCATAAAAGACAATGCTTCTATAAGTAAAAACAACTTGAATGAAGAAGAAGATGAAGGTGAGGTAAATATTGAAGAAGACCTTATTTGTGGCTTAAGAGAGATAAAATATCTTAAGAAAAAGAACATTAAACAAAATCTTTTGATTCAAAAACATGAAAAAGAGAGTTAGGACTAAGAAGCCAAAATATCACAAGGTCTTGAAGAATCAAAGAAGATATTTGATGATCTAAAAGTCTAAATTGAAGAAGTAAAGAAAATTGAAGAACATCTAACAGATAAACTAAAGAAGAAAGGAGAAAACTATGAAAGGTATGAATCTGAGATTGCTACTTTAAAAAGGGATCTAGAAAAGGTGATTTCTAAAATAACAAGTGACTTGAAATCTGAGAAAAGCACCCAAGTTTTGAATAAGATTATAGAGATTCAAAGATCACCATCTAACAAGTCAGGCATTGGGTATGAGAAGGAAAATTAGAAATATGAGAGGTATGTTGAAAATCTTAAATAACCTTTGAAAAAGAAGACCAAGAAGGAAGAAGGCCAGAATACAAAAACCAACTCTATCAACAAAGAAAGCAAAGGAGAACAAAACTTTAGGAGACCACTTGCTCCAAGATATTCAAATAAAAATAGGTTTGGTAATTATTTTTATGGATATTGTTATTATTGAAGTCATTTTAGTCATAAGAAATTATATTTTAGAAAGAAAGACAAGGATATTAAAGTCAAGAATATAAACAAAGGAACCTATGGAGCTTCAAACAGAAGCTATAGTAAGTTTACTCCTATATCAAACTCTAATGAAGCAGCTATAGTCTTTTACAAGTGCAACAACTATCGATATATATCATGCTATTGTAAAGTGTTTTCAAATCTATAGGACAAGATTATAAGTTCAAGGCTCCAATGATAAAGAAAAGGGAACTAATAAATACTTATAAGAAGAAGCAAAACAGAATCCATGATCATTCAAATAGCATTCCATGCTAGAGATGAAGGACAATAATGGTTCATTGGTAGTGAATTTTCAAGACACGATTAGAGATAAAAAAAAAATTATCTCATTAAAAAAGGTCAATAAAGTCATAGCAAATTTCAAAGACAACACTATAGCTAAAATAATAGGAAAAGGTACGCTTAGTCTCAATAATGGAAGAACCAAAATAGAGAATGTGTTATATGTGGAAGGGTTAAAGCATAATATTCTAAGTGTGAGCAAAATTTGTGATCAAGGACACACAATCAAGTTCTTTGCTAAAGGTTATGAGATCAGAAAAAGAGACACAAGAGAGCTAATTGTAGATCCTCGCAGAACAACAAATAATCTATATATGCTTACAAAAGTCAAAGTAGAGAAGTGGTTTATGATTCAAGTTAAATATATTTGGATATGGCACAGAAGAATGGGCCATATAAATTTTGATAACCTTTTGAATATTAGCAAGAAGCAAGCTCTAAGAGACATTCCAAAGATAAAAAGCCATCAAGCATGCTTTGTAAGCAATGATAGTATGGGAAGAAAACCAAGACAAGATTCAGAATGAAGGAATATTCTACCACAAAAAAATTATAACTTATTCATAAAGATGTGTGTGGACCCACCAAAATTCAAATTATACAAGGTGAGAGGTATTTTATGTTAATAATTGAATATTACACTAGAATTACTTTGGTTGCATTTTTGAAATAAAAGTCTAAGACCTTTAGCAAATTCAAAGCATTTAAATAATTAATTGAAAACGAAACCAATTTAAGAATCAAATGCTTAAGGTTAGATAGAGGAGGTGATTTCATGTCAAATGAATTTGTTGAGTATTGTGAAGACCATGGGATTAAAAGATATTACTCAGCTACAAGAACCCCATAGCAGAATGGGGTAGTAGAATGAAAGATCAATACCATCCAAGAAATGGCTAGGATAATGCTTAATGAATCTAAGTTATCAGACAAATATTATAGAGAAGCAATCCACACAACTATATATATCCTAAATAGAGGGTAGTTAAGAGTCAACAATGGAAAAACCCCGTATGAGTTATGGACAAGAAGACCATCTTTCATCAAATATTTCAAAGTATATGGAATTAAGTGATTTATTAAGAGTACCTAAGATGATTTGGGGAAATTTGACTCAAGAGATGATAAAGGAATTTTTCTAGGATATTCCACCAAAAGCCAGGCTTAAAAATGCTACAACAAGAGAACATAAACTACTGTAGAAAGTGCCAGTGTCAAAATAGATGAAACTAAAACTTAAAAGGTAAGTGATCCATTAGACAAACTATATATCATTAAAGAAGAAGATGTTGAAGTAGAGAATATAGATGAAGATGAATGGAAAGACACCAAGTCACCATCTCATTTCATTTAGAAGAACCATGTCGAAAGCCAAATCATTGGTAATATAGATGCTAAAGTATAGACCTGAAGAAGGATTGTAAGAAATTATGAACAAGTAAATTTTTATTTGTTGTCTAAAATACAACCTAAGAATTTTTTAGAAGTGAGCCACGATGAACATTAGGTAAAATAAATGGAAGAAGAGATAAACCAAATTAAGAAGAATAAGACATGGGAGATGGTACCCAAACCAAAGGATCAAAATGTGATTGGCACCAAATGGGTATATAGGAACAAACTAAATGAGTATGGTTAAGTGACATGAAATAAATCTTGATTGGTATGTAAAGCATATGCCCAAATTGAAGGTATTGACTTTGAAGGACCTTCACTCCCATGGCAAGATTAGAGCCAATCAGAATATTTCTTACCTATGTTGTTTTAAAGAACTTCAAAGTATACCAAATGGATGTAAAATCTACTTTTTTGAATGGTAAATTAGAAGAAGTGTACATTGAGCAGCCAAAAGGATTCCTTCTATTAGAAGATAGAAAATAAGTATGCAAATTGAAGAAAGCCTTGTATGGATTGAAGAAGGCCCCTATAGCTTGGAATTTAAGACTTGACAAGTATCTAAAAGACTAAAGATGTTAAGAGAGGATTTACCAATAGTAATTTGTCCATAAAAATTGAATGTGAGCATTAGTTAATTATTATAGTTTATGTTGATGATAGAATCTTTGGAGGAGATAGTGAGAAGTCCAAAGGATTTGTTGAAGACATGTAGAAGGAATTTGAGATGTCCATGCTTGGTGAGATATCATTCATTATTGGATTGAAATTATCTTAGTCTAGTAAAGGAATATTCATCTCCCAAATAAATTATGCTAAAGAAATTTTGAAGAAATTTAGAATGGAAAATTTTGCACTAGTTGGCATGCCTAGGGCTATTAGAAATAAGTTTAGTAAGGATGTTGAATCATCAAATATAGATCAGTCGCTCTACATATCAACGATTGGTAGTCTTTTGTAAATAATGGCATCCATGCTAGATATCATGTAAGCAGTGGGCATGGTAGCACACTATCAGGTAGCTCCTAAAGAAACACATATGTAAGTGTGAAGTAGATATTTAGATATCTAAAGGGTACCCTAGACTATGGATTGTGGTATCCTATAGAGAAGGATTTAACTTTGGTAGCATATATAGACTCAGACTAGGTAAGATTCTTAGATGATAGAAAAATCACAAGCAAAGGATAATTTTTCCTTGGAGATAGCCTAGTGTTTTGGATAAGTAAAAGGCAAAATTTAGTTTCCTTATCGACAGTAGAGGTAGAGTACATAGCATTAGTATTATGTTGTAATTAGATTCTTTGGATGATGTAGACCCTTAAAGACATCAAGGTATAATATGATCATCTAATTTTAATAGACTGTGACAATACCAATTCTTTCAAGATCTCAAAGAATCTAGTGGTGCATTCTAGAACAAAGTACATTCCAATCAGATACTATTTCTTGAGAGAACAAGCTGTAAAATATTGAGTAAAATTAGAATATATTGCCACCATAGAGTAGATAGAGAACACTTTTACCAATCCACTTCCAAAGGACACATTTGAATACCTACACGAGAAGTTGGGAGTAAACTCTTTTGCTTCCTACCACTAAAGGGAAGTATTGATTAAGGGGGAGATTAGCATTGCATTATCTATCTCCTAGTTAGTCCCTTTGCCATTGATGTCAAAGGGGGAGAAGCACAGAAAGAGGGAGTCATAGAAAGGGAGAGATACAAAAAAGATCTCTGATAGAATAAATAATACATCAAGGGGGAGTAGGTTTAGTGCATGGTTGCCATCAATGACAAAGGGGAAGATTATTGGAAATATTGTCATTGATATCAAAGGGTAGTCAAGAATATGATTGATGGCAAAGTATTTTGATAAAATAATTAAAATAAATTAATAATATTTATTTTGATTGAGGAATTTAATCATGCAAATAACAGTCATATATTTGCATGGAATCAAAGATAAATTAACTATGTCTAACGGGCTTAAAGAGATAAATACGGTGAAGGTTTCAAGATAATTTTTAAGGATAGAATGGTCCCCAACCTTAGTGAACCTGATTTAGAGTAGTTGTGACCATTGAAATGGACCTTTTCGTTTGAAGAGTCATGACCTTAATTTGTGGCCTTTCATGAGTTATAAATAAGTGCATAGCTAGTGGCAAATTTATATGTTTGAAAGTGGAAGAAATGAAAGAAGAACAGAAATATTTGAAATCAAATTTTTTGTGAAAATATTGAAAGGAAAAACAAAAAAGTATAAGGCAAACCATAGCAATGAAAACACTCAAGTTTAGATCAAATATAAAGGAGATAAAGTAATGTTCTATCATCTGTTATATTAGCAACAAATTAGAGATAGAAGAGTGATTCTTGTGAGAAGGTCAGTGCCTTTTTTTTAAGAGATTGGTGTCTCTTGCTAAGTTGGTTCTTGGTAAAAGGGGTTCATTCTACTATAGGTTGGTGCCTACAAAATTGTATTTTGGGTTGGTACTCTAGTAGGTTGGTGCCTATGAATATTTATATTGAGAAAGATTTATCCATGGTTTTCTCCCGAAAGGGTTTCCATGTATATTTGATATCACTTTGAATTGTGTTATCTTGTGTTGTGATTTGATTGCTTTGAGTATCTTAATTGGAATAGGTGATTAAGTGTTAGAAAATAATATCTAATATTTATTCACCCCCCTCTCAATATTAACCTATGCTCAACACTTTAGAGTGTTTGGGAGAAAATATTTCATCAAAATAGATGATGAAGACTTCAAAAATTTTGATTCTAGATCTTATGAAGGTATATTCTTAAATACTCAACAATGAGCTTAGTATATAGATATTATAACATTAGGTTACAGAAGATAATGGAAAACACCAATGTGAATATTGGTGAGACAAAGAAATCACACTCATCGATAAAAAAATATAATAGAGAATCTGGATTTCAAGAATGAAGAGGAAACTATAGAGGTTGATGATGATTAAGTTTAGGAAAGACAAAATTCAAAATGTCCATCAAGAAATATTCAAAGAGATCATCATGAATCACAAATCATTAGCAATAAGGATGCATGTATGCAAAAAAGGAGAATGTTGATAAGTAACCTAAATCAAGAGAATGTTACTCTATTGTTTAAGATTGAACCTAAGAACCTTGTAGAAGCAATCAAAGATAAGTTTTGGATAGGTGCTATGAATTTTGAGTTAGACCAAATAGGGAATAATGAGACTTGAGGCCTAAAGACAATAATGTCATTGACATAAATGGGTGTTTAGAAATAAGTTGAATAAAGATGGAGAAGTCACTAAGAACAAGACTAGATTGGTATGCAAAGAATATGTACAAGTTGAAGGGTTAGACATTGAGGAGCACTTTGTACTAATGGTAAGATTAGAGGCCACTAGATTATTTATAGCATATTCTAGATTTAAAGGGTTCAAGGTGTAACAGATGGATATCAAATCTACATTTTTGAATGGAAACTTGGAATAAGAGGTATACATAGAGTAACCTAAGGGGTTCTCACTATCAAGTGACAAAGACTATATTTATAGATTGAAAAAGACTATGTATGGTCTAAATCAAGCACTTAGAGATTGGTATGCCAGGTTGGATAGGTATCTATTGGATTAAGGATTCAAAATAGGATTTGTAGATAGCAATTTGTACGTAAAGATAGAAGATGACCATAAGTTGATAGTTGTTGTCTGTTTGGATGACATCATATTTAGTGGAAACAATGAGAACATGACCAAGGTCTTTCTAGATGTGATGAATAAAGTGTTTGAGATGTCCATGCTAGGAGAACTATCATTCTCTCTTGGGTTGTAAATCACTCAATCTAAAAAAAGATATATTAATTTCACAAGCCATGTACATAAGAGAGATGTTGAACAAGTTTGAGATAGTATATTGTAAGGTAGTTAGTACACCTATGACATAGGGTAAAAGTTGAGCAATGAAGATGAATCTCCAAAGGTTAATTAGACATCATATAGTTTAATGATTGGAAGTTTACTATACATCACTACCTATAGACCTGACATCATTCAAGCAATAGGTCTTATGGGAGGGTTTCAAGTAGATCTAGAATAAAATCATCCATAAGTAGTCAAAAGGATACTAAAGAATCTCAAGGGGACTATGGAGTTTGGGTTTTGGTATTCAAGGAACAAAGAGTTCAATTTGATAGCCTATACAGATGCAGACTAGGAAATAATTCTATATGACAGGAAGAGTACTAGAAGAGGAGTTTTATTCTTAGGTGGGTGCCTAGTTTCATGGATTAGCAAGAAACAACCATCAATATCATTATCCACTTGTGAGGCTAAGTACATTACAACAACTGCATGCTACACTAAGGTCTTATGGATGAGACAAACCTGAAAAGACTACAAGGTGAAGTATGATGGTCATATCCCTATCTATTGTGATAATAAAAGTGCTATAAGCATCTCAAAGAACCTTGTCATGCACTCAAGGACTAAGCATATTCCTATCAAGTATCATTTCCTAGGAAATTAGGTAAGTGAATAAAGTGTCAAATTTGAATATGTTTTATACAAGATCAGATTATAGACATTTTGACCAAGCCACTTCCAAAATCAATATTTGAACACCTAAGATAGGAATTGGGTGTAGTTCCTACCCTTAGCAGTCACTAAGGAAGTAAAGTTTTTAAGGGGAGATAATCAATTGTTTTATTATCTCTAAGTGTGGGTGAGTAGTACTGAGAAGGTATGCATGGAAATAGAGGGAACATGTTTGTATGATAACTCATACACTCATAGTACTATATGTTGAATGTTTTGGTTTCAAGGAGTTATAGACATCACTTTGTAATTTATGTCAAAGGGGGAGAAAGTTCAGAATGATGAAGAAGTTTATTATTGATAGAATTTTTTTAAGAGTGGTTTCCATCAATGCTAAAGGGGAATATTATTGAAGATTGTCATTGACATCAAAGGTGCATCATGCATGAGATTGATGTCATTAAGAGAGTGTGCTTAATTGTAAGTATGTCGATGTGATAAGGGGCATTGATGGAGTGTTTTCATTGAAGGATGTTGTCATGAGGATAATTTTAAGGTAACTAATGCCTTATGGTTGCATGAAGGTACATGTTTTTGAAGTCATGTGTTTCAGACCAAGTCTACACATAGACCTTGCTTGGTCTAATGAGGTATCATGATCTAATGTCAATACATGTGAAGGATGTATGGTAGTGTTTAATCATGAGAGAGGTTGATTGAGTATGTGATTGAGGTGTAGAGTGCATGAAAAGAGACATGAAGGTCAGTTTTAAGGCCTAATGTGGTTTGTAGATGAAGGTCTAGAAAGCAAAGAGAGAGTGTGTGGCCTAATGAAGGGTCATGATAAGATTTCAAGGTGTTTGAGATCATTTAAGCATTTTCATAGGTGAGGTATGTTGTTTCAAGTTTTTTCATATAGTTTGAGGTCATATTATGAATAAAAAGATATGGAAAATTATTTGGAGGTCTCTCATGTGCTTAGAATGAAGGGTTTTCAACTTGAGAAGGACTTTCTTGTGCTCATTAGGTCATTAAACCTTTGCATGGGAACCTAAGTAATTCATGGTAAATGGGGAAGGGTTCTAGATAAAAATTTGAGGGATTATTTTTTGGATTGAGGGGCTATGCTTTATGAATGATCGTTAAGAGCAGAAACTGATTTAAATCATTTATAACCCTAATAAAGTCTCAATATTGAAGATGTTGCTCAAAAGTGTTAAAAATGGATTAAATTCACAAGTTAAGCTATTGTAACTTGTATTGGACTCTCCCAAGTATCTACAAGTGGTATTTCTAGAGAGAGGAGAGAGAAAATGTTAAGTTATAGGTTTGTTTCTAAAGAAGTTATAAAAGTCAAAAGTTGCATTGGACATAAAGAAAATGGATGGAGGAAGAAGTTAGATACTCATGTTTCATGTCCATACAAGTTTATGGATAGGTTATATTCCTTATTTTTGCTAAACCAATCATCCAATTTAACCAGTCGCAAACAAGCCTAATGGTGTAAACAGTAAAAAACCCAAGTAATAGTGAGAAAATGAATTGGGATGTGTTTTCATGGTATAATTATGAAACCAAGTGTATGGAGATATTTTTCAATAATTTTAATATATTTTCATGCTTGGAATACTATTTTGAGGTTATTTGTGTGGTGGGAAAATTTCTCACAAGTTGACCTATCTCGTTCAGATAAGACAATGAGATATAAGGTCATGATATTGGTCTAAAAGACCAATAATTACCACTAGATCATATAATGTTTATATTTGAATATGGTTTATATATTTCATAGTATAATTTTCATGCATTATAACTCTTTTAAATTCCCTATACAGGTGTTTAAGTTCAATCTTTCATAACTATATTTTTTACAGTCTTGGCAGTTCTAAGTAAATAAGTTACAATGATGAGTTTGAGGCTCTATGCCCTAAGTTGAATTGTATAATGCATATGATGATATTTTTGAGGTAATTTAGGTTATGTGAAATTTATTTATTATCATGATTGTGTGACTAAATTATGTGTTATCTTCATTTTTTCAAGATAGACCTTTTTCTATGTTCAAAGGCTTAATGTGAACTGTGTTAATAGAGTGTTTCAAGTGGTGGTCAGACCTACAAGGTGTCATGGTTCTCAAAGGGTGTTGGATAATGCCTATTTTATTTTTTTATTAAAATTTTGTGTCATTAATATAATTTTAGAGTGTTCTAATGGGTCATAATATAACATGTCCTAAAGTAGGCCTAATGGAATTAGGCCTCCATGAGACCTTAAGAAGGATTTGATCTATCTAAGTTATGGCCTACCTAATGTAATGATTTATTATTTATCTTAAATTTCCTAAGTCCTATTATGTAACCAATATAAGTGTGAAAGTGATTGTTTTTTACCAAGAGGTGTATAAGCAAGAGGCTTGTATAAGAACAAGGCCTTTTAGGACTAAATGGCTAGTTAGAGGGTTGTATTGAGGAGTGAATGAGATAGAAGATCCTTGAGTAGAAGGAGGTATTTTAGAACATCATAAGAGATGAGAGGCAATATAATTAATATCTAACAAGAGGTTTGAGTATGAAATTCAAGGTCATATGACCTAATTAGTCTTGAAGAGACCTAGTTGAGCGAGGAGGCCTAAAAGGCAGTTTGAGAGGGATAAGAGTGTGAAGAGATAAATAAGCTGATCATAACCTATTTTGTGAGAAATATAATGTTATAAATTATATAAAATAAATTAGGTGGTTGAGTTGGTGCCTCCTTGCAAGTGGGTGCTTGCTAAAGTCTAGTCAAGTGGGTGCTTGGTTAGTTGGGATTGGTGCTCCATGTGGAGTTTCTGATTCATTAAATTTAGTTTTGGTCTTATAGGATTGTATTCCATTTCTAAATATTAGTGGGTTTTCTTCCCATTTAGGATTTACCACATATGTGATGTGTTCTTGTATTTCATGTTCATATGTGTGGTTGCTTGTGCTTTGATTGATCTACATGTTTCTATGGATGACTTATGAATGTTATGTGGAATTTAATGAATGTTTTGAACATTGATTCACATCCCCATCACAATCATTATGCTTCCAACATTGGAAATCTTGTAAAGATGACAAAATGGGTATCTGAGATGTCATACCTATTACATCAATTTGAGGAGTTTCAAATCATCTCATAAGGTTTCAAGAAGAGTTAGAAACATGGTGAAGGAAGTTATGCATATGTTTAACTCCTTGATAAAATAAGGAGGTTAGTTTCATGATAAATATTGATGAGTCATCCAAGAAAATGAAGATTTCCTACACCACTTCTCAAAGAATCTCGTCAAAACAAGTGTGACACTTGTGTAGAAGAATTAATTCAACTAATTCTTATCCATTTATAGTAGTTGTAACTGATCTCATGACAAGTGGCCTCTATCATGAGATATCTTAATGTATTTTATCCCTCTATTTCTCCTTACTTGTCTATATAATTGGCCTTATTTTCCATTGTTAGTATCCTTCTGACTGAGTATGGTGAAGCCCTGTTCCTTTTGTATACCTATGATCAATAGATAACTGAATTTTACCTTCTCTTCTGACTATATTTTAGTGTGTATCTAATGGTAGTTGATCTTGTCAAGTGTTGATTCAATTATCCTTGATATGTTGTCCTATTTTTTCACCTTCATATAATTTGAAGTCTCTCTTACAGGTCATATGGGGTGTTTTCAGTAGTTTTATGTAGAAGTAAGGAGTGGAATACATTCATTAGTGTCTTATTCTAGACCTCTTGATAATCCCTCTCAACCTAAGCATCTTCTACAACCTTTATATATAAATACAAATGTAAGAGGATTAGATTAAGAGTAGTGTAGTTTCAATTTAGTCCTATAGTTCGTTATGCACCTACAAATAAGTGGTATTGGTCATGAAATTTGGTAAATCACCTCTCATTTAATTATTTTTGGTTGTTTCTCTCCCTTTTCCTTGCAATCAATAGGTTTAGTAGCAATCTCAGGTGATACATCAAGGGAGCTAGACCATATTTAGAGATTCACCTCATTGATTGGGCTACCCATAACATAGAGGTGTCTACATTCTATCATCTAAGTGAGATGGCTTGAACAACCTCTTCAAGGGTAAAAATTAGATAGATAATAGTTATGGCATGCTTGATGGGATAAGTACATCAAGTACTTCATCTATTCAAAAAAAATTATGTGTTATTCAATATATCAACCTTTGGAGGTAATCTTATCAAATATCAATGGTGATTCTGAGTTCAATCAATTGGTTCTAGCAACCCAAGTACCTTTTTCAAGGAATTTTTTTATATTTTTTATTGTTTTTGTTTGCCTCATAAAGATTTATGGCTGAGTTTGGAGTGGATTTCAATTTTACTCAAGTTAATGACCCATACCAAGCTTATGTTGATCCTTATCAACATCATAATGATCCATACAAACCCTGTGTCGAGCCATATCAGTCTTAAAATGATCTTATTTCTTTCTCATCTGGCTCTAGTTATCAGTATGAATAGCCTTGATATCAAGAGTACTATCCTTCCTCCCCTCCTAGAAAACGTTACCAAGTTTTTCAACCTTGATACCAACCTTACCAATCTTTCCATCAGTCCTATATACCCCCTATTCATGCTCCAAATTAGAATTGGAAAATACATTCTCCTTCTCATCAACTTGAAAAGATTTTTAGAGAGAGAAGACTTGAATTTGAATCACGCTGAGCTAGGGATATTGAGACTAAAAATGAACATATGAACCAATTGATTATGAGAGAACAAAGGAATGAAATCCAAAAATTCTACACCATTCCAAGATCAAGAGAAAAATAAGGTGGTAGAACCCAAGCCAATAAATTTTCCAAGCTTCTCAAGCCCTTCATCCATCCCTCAAGTTGAAACATCTACTAAGGGTGAAAGCATATCAGAATTTGACATATTAATTTCCAAGTAGAGGGATAAGAATAAAGGTATTTTAGCTCATGATTTCCCTCCTCTTCCTCAAGAAGTCCTAAAGAATCCTAATACCCCTCAAGTACCAATTTTTAAAATTAATCCCTCAATTCCCAAGTCAACTCATGAACCCATTCATTCCATTCTATCAAAAGAACTAATTTGCTCTCCCACCATCTCTCTTGTTGAGGAAGAACATGTTGTTTGGAGAATAGATGGGTAGCCAAGTGAAGAGACTAATGTTCCAAGTGAACATGATGAAGATACTTCAAGTGAATATGATGAAGAGATAACCTTTGGCATCCCTCTTCACAAAAGAAAGGTAACTCAATATTTTAGGCATGGTATTGGTGAGGAGGTTAATTAATTTGCATCAATTATAGCTAGTGAATTTTTAGAAGTTGTTTCACAAGAATAAGTCATGTTCCCAAGTCATGTGAAGCCTCAAAATAAACAAAAAGAAGACTCTTTTTGGGAAGAGTTAGAAAAAATTTGTTCAAGATTGAATAGTAGACATCTTGAAGTGAAGAATCAAGTGGTTTATCTCTCAAATGAACAAGAAGAGGAATCCTTTTGGGATGCATTGGAAGAGTTTTTTTAAATTTTTTATATCAGACCAGCACCTTAGGATGAAAGTCTTCAAGTGATCATTCAAGACCAAGAATACCAATTCAAGGAGCCACTAAAAGATAAAGTTGTTGTTACCCCTATAAGTCAAAATGTGACCACTCTTGAGGCTATTTTAAAGACTGAGGAGTAGCATAAGGCGAGTCTAGAACTGCAAGATGAATTTGTCTTCATAGAAGAGATGTTTTTTACTTTTGATTCACTTAATAACATGCCAAGGAAGTTTTCAAATAAGAGGTATGATCCATCAAGCACTATATCAAAAAGGCATCTTGATTTACACCATAGTTCATCTCATGGAGGAGATATCATAAGTTTCCCTTTTGATCCAGGTGGATTAGACCTTGTAGGTTAGTTTTATATAGTAATTTCTTGTGTTTTGTCTTCTCTAAGTGCTTCTTGGCACTTTATGTGTGTTGTTTGGTCTAGTTGGTTTGACTTATTATGTGTTCTCCTTTATTTTGTTATGTGTGTTGAAGGTATTATCAGTTGTTCCTTTATTTGTTTCAAGGAATTTTTATCCCTTTTATTATCTCATATCAGTTTAACATAATGATAGGTGACTCCTTGGCCCAATGGATTAGTAAGGTTATTGATATAGAGTGCTTAGCAAACAAGCATCCCCTAGATGTCACCAAGAATGTTGGAAAATTTTTCCACCATAGGTCATATGTGGTCTATAGCTTATTTTGTTGAATTAAGGAGTTTTTTTTAATTTTAAGGTAATTAAAAATTCAAAATGTCACCTTGTAAGTCCAAAAAACCTTTAGGGATGTTTTGTCCAAAGTGAATTAAAGGTCCTTGTGGGAGTCATTTAAGTCATGTAAATGTGTTAGGGGGTCTAGTACAAGTTCGCATCCATACATACATGCACATTCAAATATTCCCATGTTTTTTATTTACTTGTAACTGATCTCATACATATTCAAGAATATAACAAGTGTAAATGAAGTTCAAAATGTAGAAATGCATCTTAGTATGTTTAATTGTTCATGTATAGGTTTTGTGGAGGGCTCCATTCATGGAGTGAGGATCCAAGAAACTCTCCATTTAGCAATGAATGTCTCTAAAATAAATTTTAAGGTGAAAATGGAAAAAAATAGGTTTGAATTTACAAATGTATGCAATCAGTTTCAAGGTATCTACAAAGTGGAGATAATGTAAGTGTTGTAGGTCGAAAAAAGTGTTTCTATAAGGTTTATGTGATTTATTAAAGGAATATAATGGTTTTAATTATTATATGGGATCATCCAAGTTCCATTTAAAAATTAACGAGGTATTTAGATCTAATAAAACTCAATATATGCTCATTTATCTTTTCTTTGGTGCCATTGTTCTCAATTTCTAGTTGTTGTAGGTCTAAAAAGGTGTTTTTGAGAGGTTTAATTAATTGATCATGACCAAAAAATGAATGAAATGGCTATATATATTCATATATGTTTTAATTAAAAATTAAATAGGTTTTTATACCTCATATAACTCAATAAAATGCCAAAACATAGACCTATATTCATATAGAAATGAGAAAATACAAGGTGAGACAACACTAAAAAGGTTATAACTTTAGTTTTAGAGCTCCAAAACTAATGAAATTTGAAATAAATGTTGTGATAAACATTAAAAAAAATTAAAATTGGTTTCATGTCTTTAAATTTCATTAGGATATATAACTATCCAAAACACAGGTCTGTACTATGAATAAAATCAAGGTTTCTTGAGGGTTTACTCATGGATGAAGTGTGAGTTGGGTGTTCCAGACCTTTTGAAGGACACCAAGATTATTATATGGTGTATACATATTTTTAAATATTAAATCCATCATTATAAACTGAAATATAATGCAAAATAATCTCATATCACTAAAAAACCCTCTCTAGGCAACCCTATAGGGCAACAAACAGGTAGTTTAGAAAGAATTTTTGTTTGGGAGTTTTATTTGTGATTTTTGAGTTTTCTCAACTCCCAAAATTATTACCCATTTATAAATTTATAATTAATGTAATAATAGATATATGTGAACCTTAAAACTTATTCTGACCCCATAATGTAATTCAGAGCTTCTTGAGGCCTAGAATGACCAAATTGGGCATTTTTGGGAGTTTCAGGTGGAGTAGAAGGATAAAAATTTACATGGAGGTTTGAATAATTATTAAAATTATTTTATAATACTAATTATTCCTCTTATCTCCCCAAATAATGTGGATAGTTACATGTTCTCACTATGTATTTGGCAAGCTTAGCAAGATGATAAAATAGGCATATGAGATGTCAAAGCTGTTGGATTAGTTTGAGGAGTTTCACATGATCTCATGAGATTTAAATAAGAGATATAAATTTTTTAGAGTAATTTATGCATATTTTTAACTCCTCAATAGAAAATGAGGTCATTTTTATGAGTAAGAGTGATGAGTCATCTAAGGCAATGAAGAGTTCCTATGCCACTTCTCAAAGAATCTCATCAAAACAAGTGTGACACTTGTGTATAAGATGTACTTGAGATAATTCTTGTCCATTTTCAATATTTTTAATTTATCTCATGGCATGTTGTCTCCATGATGAGATTTTTCAACGTCTTTTCTCCATCTCGCTCTCCTTGCTTCTGTATATAATTGGCATTGTTTGTAATTGTAAGGATCCTTCCACCTGGGTATGGTAAAGCCCTGATCCTTTTGTATACCTTTGACCAATAAAAAAATGATTTTAACCTTATCTTATTATTGTATTTTAGTGTGTATCTATTGTTAGTTGATCTTATCAAGTGTTGATCCAATTCTCCTTAACATGTCCTATTTTCTCACGTTCATCTAGTTTAAAGTCTCTCTTGTAGGTCATATGGTGTGTTTTCAGTATTTTTTTACAAAATTAAGGAGTGGAATACATTCATTATTGTCATATTATAGACCTCTTGATAATCCCTCTCAACCTAAGCATCTTTTACAACCTCTATATTGAAATACTGATTCACGAGGATCAAATTAGGAGTAGTGTAGTTTTAATTCAATCCTATAGTTCATGATGCACTTGGAAATGAGTGGTAGTGGTCATGAAATTTGGTGCATCACCTCCCATTTAATTATTTTAAATTATTTCTCTCTTTTTTATTTATAATAACTAGGTTTAGTATTAGTCTCAGGTGATACATCAAAGGAGCAATTGCACAATATGTAGTTCATGTTGTGTAAATAGACTCTCGAGTAAGGGCTTCAACTTCCTCTTCCATACAAGTGATGATAAAACTACATGAACCTTCACTTAAACCTTATTTTGGTACAAGTGAATGATGTCACAATGGCTTGAAGTATATTTAAGCATCAAGGTGGAAGACTCAATAAAAAATGTAGTAATAGATATGGTAAATGAAGGATCTAACTTGAATTTTGGAGAATTATTACCCCTTCATTTGATACTTATATGATAATTGATACATGACTTGGGATGAATTAGCATATATAAATATATCTAGGACATGACACACAGTATGGTTGACCATGTAAGAGTGTAATATGTATAATAAAATACATAGAAAATCAATAAAGGCAAAAGGACCTAGGAAAATACACAAGACAAATTAGGTGCCTCATCAAATATACACTGGGCACATTTAACAATATACATGTAGTCATTGACTATGTCCTTAAACATAAAAATGTCAAGAATGGGTATGATAAATTTAGAAGATAGATAAATAATTCTTAAAAGATAAAATGGATAAATGCTAAAGACATATAGAAGGCTAAAATGTCAAACGGAGAGTAGTGTGTGGTAGGAAATGTCCTAAAAATATCCAAATATATACAAGTGGATAAAGTGTATAAAAATTGATTAAAAACACCATGTGAAAGGGTATAGTATCAAAATGAGGTGTTTGCATAATGTCTCTATTTTTATATGTGTATTTAAGTGAATTCATGTCTGCATCAAAGTATAAAAATAATAAATTAAATTGTGTACATTGACTTACCTATGATAGGATGGATGAATTGAATGATGCTCGAGATGTGCTCCATCCATAGATTTTTTTTAATCTTAGAAAGTCTGACATACCTAAAAATAATGGCCAATTATAATAAGTGGTCAATGTCAACTCAATTTTAAATGTAGTAACTTCAAAAAACATAATGTGAAAGTTGAACATAGGAACAACTACACATGTTTGTATTCAAACCAATGTTATTGAAACTTGAAAATCAAACTCTATTCCAATTATTCTAATTAGAATTTTTTGCACAAGTCCTATACATATCTAGTACTTCTCTAGGAGTTCTGAAACCTCAATCCAATGCTTGATCTAGGGAGTAGATAATTATATCATTTTTGGTGGTCTTAATTTTCTTAATTCATTCAAACTTTTATGGACCCTTTTTTCTCTATCTTAAAAAATCTTGAAATATTTGGATATATGCACCCATTGTGAGGTGAGGTATTTCAAAATTTGGATTTCAATCACTCACCTCAAAATAAAAAGTTAAATGTGTCATGTGTTATAAATATATAGCCATAGTTTTGAAAATTCTTTAAAAAATAAATAAATCACATGCATGAAACCATTGTAAAATATCATCATGTATATCTAAATATAAATGTGTGCATCCTCATATTAGGGTGAAATAAATGGGGGAAAACAATATTCCTAAATGAACATTTTGTATGTGTAAGATATAGAGTAATAAACTTGAGGAGATATGGAAGGGTATAATTATCCAAAGTTTCAAAGCAAGATAAGGACAAATGGCATGCCCCCAATGTTTAAAATGTACCCCTAGTAAGGGTAGATAAATTAGTGAATCACACACACAATAGTATTGCCCAATATATGCATGGTGAAGATCATGGAAACATAGACACCAAGCATGGAAATACAAACAATAGGAATGTGCATGGTAAATACCATGACACCAATCATAGTAAATGTTTGATCTATATTATGGCAGAAATAATAAATATAACATAATATATCACATAAATTATAAGCTAAATATAATAATTCATCACATAAGGGCATATGACTCACAAGGCCTAAATACACAATAATGACAATTATAGTATCCTCTATGGGCAAGGACACCACAAGCCATTGACAATAAAATGCATAAACATGCACATGCATACACAAGAAATTAATTGAACTCACAATAGTATGAAACATGTAATGTAGCCAAAATAACAATCATATGTAACCACACAATGTAGATATCCATGGAAACACGCAAGATTTAGGTACTATCAAGATATGATATAATCAATGTAAAATAGCTCAATATAATAAATGGAAAGTATGAAATATATCACCATAACTTCTTTTTTTTTGTGTGTCTGTGTGTGTGTGTGTGTGTGTGTGTTTAAGGTAGGGCATACCACAAATAAAAGCATGACCCTAGGGAATGAAAAAAAATTACCCACATAACATTTGACAGTCTATAATCATATAGAATATATATATCTTATATCTCATCCAGTCAAATAATTCCATGAGAAGCACATGTATAAATTATAAATATTAAAAAACCTCTAACATAGGAATATAATAATAAAGTGAATTCAATGATAATATTTAATTTTTTTAAAATTTTTAATCTTTTGGAAGAAATAGGAAAAGAAGAATGCCAACAACCTATAATTTTCCTCAGAACTCAATGCATGCTAGGATAGGATATCTCATTATATATGTTTTTATCATCATGAAATATGCACAAATTCTTGAAATAACATAAACAATCAAAGGACAAGATACAATGAAATATTTCAAGAAATATAATCCAAGTGGTTAGAATAATGTCAAGATAAAATAAAAATAAAGTGCCAAGGTGTCAAATCTATAAAAGAAAATCCATGAAATCAACTCAAGTGAGGAAGGAAAATAAAAAATATGACATATAGAAGAAAGAATATATGTACAATAATAAAGCTATAGTATAATAATGATGTATCAATTAAGAGTGAGATATGGGATAGCATAACTAATCATTGATCTCATATATAATGTGATATCCCAAACTATAGGAGTTAGATGTGTTGTTCAAAGTATTGGATAATTTGTCACAATATGTGTAGTAATCAAAATCATTGTCCCATATATATATATGTGTGTGTGTGTGTGTGTTTGTGTGTGTGTGTGTTGAGATTAGGATCGAGGATCTACCTAAATCTCTTGAGAATCATGCATAGGAATATGTCATGATAAATAAATATTGGGATGTCCATGATTACAAACCATAAGTCCTAATTATGAAAGTATGGGAATCATGTCTCTAGGAGCACTTGTAATAGATGGTGGTGGTGTAGATAAATATTTAGTATAACCTATGACTAACCGTGGTGATATAGTAGTAGGCATGACATGTGATTAAATGATTCACTTCTTATAAAGCTCACTAGCTAATCACACATATCATCTCTACGATCAGATATGCAACTCACAAGTTCTACCTTAAATGATATGTAAAATATAATCATGTAAAAACTTGAGACAATGGTGTAATGTATAATGTGTCTCTCTCATTTGATTAAGCCATGGGCAACTAAGTATTAGTTTAAATGATCCTATATTTGAGACTACATTAAACCAAACTAGAAGGGTTCAAGGACTGACTATAATTGGAAGTGTAATATGACCAAGAGGTGTGTATAGAATATCATTTTAACTATGAAGATCAGTCATACTAATTAAATATTTCTGATTTTAGCCTTGCCTAGAAAAACATGACATCATAATTATATTTTTGTTAGAACAAGTGTCAATCAAAATGCCATATGTGCTCGAATGATGATGGTCAACAAAACCATGAATGTATAAAGGACAATTTTTATATTGATCATTGTGTATCTTATGATCATAAAATGTAATGGAATGTGCTTATTTTTTAGAGTTAGAAACCATGTCAATGATTTTATCAATCTCATGTTCATGTATAGTTAGTCAAATGATGTATAGATGCCATCATATGTACATTGTCTTGCTTTGTATTATTGTGATTTGGTAATGGATTGTTAAAAATTTATAAGGGTTGATTAAGCATTATGACATATTATTTTAATTTAGAATTATGGCCTTCAATCCAAATAATTTTGTTATTGATGATATATTCACTCTTATTGTGTAATTTAAAACATCAATTAGTTACATGTCTGGGAACTCGATGGTGATCATAAAATAGGTTTGTTTTATACACTTTAGGCAATGTTCAAGTAGTGTATAATTGATATGGCTCAGGTAAATTAATTAAATTACATTCGATCAATTGGTAATCAAAATTTGTGGTCTGTCTTAGAACATTATAAATTTCCTAGTGTTCTTAAAACTAGAAAAGATATCCCTATCATTGGATTTTGTAAATGTTAAATGGTTTTGGCCTCATTATTGTATTAAAAAATCAAGTGCATTATTAGTCTTAAGTTTAATCATTATTTTTCCATGATATTTTGAAGTAGAAAATGCAAAATATATAGATGTATGCTTTAACATATTTACATCTATAAGTTTAATCTCAATGTTGTGTAGTGCATGGAAATGTCTTGAAACTATTTATAAGTATTTATCATGATTTTCTCCTTAATAATAAAGAGCAAACTATTTGAAAATGTAATATGAAACTCATTATTAGGTATTTGATGCAACATTTTCATAACTGTATTTTTATACTTAAGTACATAACCATCAATATGTTCATTAGGTCCTTATTTGATTTAAGGAATTTAAAAATTTATGAACTTCTAACTAATGTTTATATAAAATTTTGATAATAACATATCATCCAAATCATTGAATCTATACACAAATCCCATAAGGAAAAGGACTAACTATAACTGGTAGTGTAATATCACCAAGAGGTGTGCATAAAATACCATCATAACTATGAAGTATCATAGTCATAATAATCAAATAACACTTAGTGTAGCCTTGACTAGATAAAAATGACATCGTAATTATATTTTTACAAAAATAAGTGTCATTCAGAATGTAATGTGTGCTCAGATTATTATGGTCAACAAAACCATGAATGTATAAAGGACCAATTTTTTATTCATCATTAGGTATCTTGTAGCCATAAAATTTAATTTAAATGTGCTTATTGTTGAGAGTTTGAAACCATGTAGATGATGTTATCAGTCTCATGTTCATGTGGAGTTAGTAAAATGATGTATAGATGTCATCATATGTACAATGTCTTGCTTTGTATTATTGTGATTTGGTAATTAATCATTAAAATTTTGGAAGGTTTGATTAATCATTATGACATATTAATTCAATGTAGCATTATGGCCTTCAATCTGAATAATTTTGTTATTGATGATATCTTCAATATTATTTTGTAATTTAAATCATCGATTCATTAATTGTCTAGAAACTCGATGGTGATCACAAAATAGGTTTTATTTATACCTTTACGCAATGCTCAAGTAGTTTCTAACTGATATGGCTCAAATAAAGTAATTACATTACATTAGATAAAGTGTTAAGAAGTATTTGAGGTGGATCTGTTAATGTTTTTAATTTACTAGTGTACCTCAAAGTATAAAAGATATCCCTATCATTGGATTTTGAAACTATGTTAATGATTTTGGCCTCATTCTTATTTTTAAAATCACATGCATCATTAGTCTTAAATGTTTTTCTTCCATGATATTTGGAAGTTGTGGATGTAAAATCAATAGATGTATACTTTAACGTATTTACATCTATAACTTTGATCTCAATGTTGTTAATGCATGTAAAATCTCTTGAAAATATTTATAAGTATTTAACATGACTTTGCCCTTAAGCATAAAGATTAAACTATTTGAAAATGTAATATGTTCGCTATCAGGGATTCAATGCAACATTTTCATAAGCATATGTTTAAATTTAAACACATAATCATCAAGATGTTCTTAGGTCCTTATTTGATTTGAGTAATTTATAAAAATTGTGACCTTCTAACTATTGTTTATAGAAAATTTTGATAAGAACATATCATCCAAACCATTGAATCTATGCACAAATCCCACAAGGATGGTGTAAAACCAATCTAAGGCATATCTAGTGAGATTTATAGGGAGTAACTTGGTTATAATCAATCATTATGATGAAAACCAATAAAATATGTTAAATAATCCCTATTATGATGTGAAGGATCCCCATTCCACTATATATTATAAATTTAGGCACTTAAATTGAAGGAGGCAAGGTGTGAATAAGAACTTATGTAGCCAATAGGTTGTGTAATCTATCATAAGATGGAACCATGTGGCTAGACTTTATAACTACCCTAGGTTATTGTGAAATTTTTAATCAAATACAATCAAGTTTTTGTTGTACCTATTGGATCTATAGATGCACCATGATATGTGTTGATATATTTTTAGGATTAACATAAAGTTGTAATTGAGGCACGATTATTATTTCAACTATGTTTAATACCAATGCATGGAATATAATAATGTGATTGTAGAGGCACATTGATCATTGGATTGATGGTAGGAGGAATCATAAAGTCCTTAGGTTATATAGGAATAAAAGTATTTAGTTGATGAGGATTTGTAACACTAGATGGAGGTATAGAAGTATCAATACTGACATGAGGAGAATTAGCCTCATTATCTAATGTAGATGTATAGCCTCCATGAGGTGGAGTAATATCATCCAATGGATTATAGGGTTATGCTCAAGCAAAAAAAAATTATTCCTAACTCATTTATATCATGTTTCATTAACTATAAAAATCATAGAATCAAGTTCCTTAGGTGCATATGCAATATAGGCATCAAAGTCACTTTTGTTCATGCCCTCAAAATTTGGTATATCAATTGAAATATGAGATTCATTATTAAAAGAATCATATTTATCCTCATTAGTATTTTTGTCATTAAAATTAACATTATATATATTCATTTCATCACCAACATATTTGAATCGAGCATTACCATTTGTATCAATAGAAGGAAAACCATCACTAGAAACAATCATTTTTTATTTCTAAGTAGTAAACAAAGTTAATTTGGTCAAAATATATATATTACAACTCAATCTATCACTACAACTAGTAAGATGTGTAGATCTATGCTTTTTATGCATAAGATATAATAATAATAAATCATGAAGAAAGTGAAGCCATTGTAGAAAGTGCGAGATAAAAATATTGAAATTAGAATTAAAAATGAAATATCAAACCCTAAAAAACCTCAAAAGATGTATACATTCAAATAACTAAGGTGTATGCACAATTTTTTTTAAAGAGGTTGTAATCTGAAAGTATAAATAAAAGAGTAAAATCTAGAGTTTGACAAAAACTTTTAAAATCAAATGCAAATCTAAAAAGTCAAAAAGAAGCCAAGAAATCCCAAAGCTAAAACCTAAAAAGATATATTTATTCGAAGAATAGAGGGTTCACCAATTATGTTTTATAAACTAGTGACACTATGGTGTAATGACACTATGTGAATGGTAAAACAATTACACAATGGAGATATAACATGTAAAAGTTTAAAATAGTAAATTTAGATCTACCATAGCTATAAATAGTAAAAAAAACATAAATAAAAATAATCATATAAGCAATGACTAAACAAAATAGTAAAAGTGATGAGATGATTGCACCTTTAAAGAATATTAGGTGTTTGAAAGTGTAGGAATCCTGTAATATCCCAACTTTGTATGATATTTTGATTGTTTATTGTGTAAGAACACATTTATCTCCTACTATGTTGCCTTAAAATATGCCTTCAAAGGATTTAGTCGTCAAATAGGTCCATGTGTTATAACCATCAAATTCGGTCTACTACATTGAATATGTATTACACTTTGTTACAAATTCTTATTTTTCTTGTGTAGGTGCATTATCAAATTTCATACAATCATGTGTCTTCCCTTTTATGAATTCATAGGTAGAAAGTCTAATTTGATGTATTCTTCTTTTCTTGACTCAGTTTGCCTCAAATGAATAATAAATAACAACAAAAATAGTTTATGGGTTTTTTGGCTAAAAAAATCAAGGGGACAAAAGATGGATATTTATTAAATAGCATAGGTATAAAGTCCTTCTCCGATTAGCAAGTGGAGCTATATTTATTGAAAATAAAAGGGGATTTAGGAAATAAAGCTATTTACAGAAAAAATATTTCATATGGGAGTTGTACTTTTAACCAAAAAGTACAAAAATGTCACAAAAAAGGGAAATATAGGAAAATATGGTAAGAGGTAAAAAATATATATGAAGAGAAGATAAGAAGAAAAAGGATAATTCTAAATAGCCAAACACAGAAACTTATTAGAATAATCCCAAAGTTGATATTTTAACATAGGAAACCTTTATCATGAAAATGAGATGGGAAAGACATATTCTGAACACGTGAACAAAATACATATGTCAAGATGATTGAATAACACTGAAAGAGGAGATAAAAATAACCTCATATTTATCAATGAAAATAGATATGAACTCTATTTTCAATCTCACTAAGGTTTCATAGTAACAAAAATTCTTAATGTAGATTCAAAAATAACTTCTACAATAAAATATTTGCATTCATTGACTGTCTAACAATAGTATTTTAGCAAATTAAAAGAATAAAAATTAAAATGAATTGATATACTCATGCACATTATTCATCTATAAAAATTCATGCCACAAATTCCAATAAATTATTTTTGTAGCGATCCTTCGTGGAACTATACATATAGAATCTTTACTCCATCTTGCCAAAAAAAACTATACTATAAAAAATACCTTAAAATGACTCAAGAAATTATATTTATAGCTTATAATAGGTGGTTATGGTGCATAACCACCTTTTTGATAGTTAGACTAGTTGCAAAATCATGTTGACAAATGTGTAACTTAAAAGATGTAAAAGTATATTGGAAATTTCACATGACTTCCAAAATTAACTTGAAAGTTTTGCATGATTTTAAACTTACAAAAGTGCATTGGAAAGAATTTTTAGTTAAAATATTGCATAAGTTCATTTTTAAAAATGCACAACTTGAAACCTACAAAAATTACATTGCAAATTTTTATATTGAAATTTGTGAAAATGCATTGCAAATTTACACAACTTGAAAAATGAAAAAATGCAATTGTTAAAACATAGATTTGTTGAGAATTAGTGAGAACTTAGACCTTTCTTCACATTTGAAAGGAATTCAACCTATTTTTTTAGCTACTTATTTTTCCAATAATTACTTAGTTGCTAGTATCCAAGCAAGGTAAAAGACTATGAGCTTGAATTTTTTTGAAAATGCATTCTTCTACATATTTATCCATGCATTAAAAATAAATGAGGTACCTATTTTCACACTATACTATCATTTTTAATTAAACTTCTTAGTAGTAACACCCACATGTAATATTCTTAGTTAAAAGATGACCTTCCAAATTCTTATTCCTCCTTACCAGAGTAGGTTTTGAGTCTCGATATCGACTATTACAGAGTCCATTTATTTTACCAATAATAAAAAAGGATTAAGAAATTTGTATTAAATTTCGGTGAGATGTTACTTCTCATAATTAGGCTTTGATAAGTCATTAAAAACTTGTCTACATTTTACCATTGATTTATTCTTTATTTGGGTTTCTTGAGGTCATTTTACACCAATTAAAATGTTTCTAATCTTCACCATGCAAACAAGGATTTCAAACCCCACTTATAACTACCAAGTTAGTTTTTAAATTATAGTGGAAGTGTTGATTAGTAATGAAAAGAGATTTACTGAACATGAATGGAGATTTAGAAGTTGTTTTGAAGGTAGGCAAAATATGATGAGTATGTTTATAATTGTCAAATTTTGATGAATTGTTTAGTAGGCAATAGATTTTTGAGGGGTGTGTTTGCAAGGAAGACATAATTGAAGGGGTGTTTACATAATGTTTAGGTTCTGAGGCATGCTATAATATGACTCAAGTTTCATCACATGTTGATGCAAGGTGCAGGTTTTGTTGAGGTATTAAAGTAAAGCACTAAGTCCATGATATTTTTCAAGCAATGGAAACTGCAAATTGTCAACCAGAGCTAATAATTCACCTAGGTACCAAAGAGGTTGTAAAAAAACTTCACATGGATATGTTAGGTTTGGAGAGTCTTTTTACATGTAAAAAATATTCCTTAGAGTATGCAGCATGAAAATATATGTTAGAAACTCCACCAACCTAAGAAAACACTTTTTATTCCTGCCAAAACCACTTTTAGAACACAAAACTACTTATTTCCAACAAATACCACATTCTATGAGTGAAACACATTTTTTGGAGGATCATATGGTTGTTTCATAGCTTTAAAATTAATTAGAGGGCTAATAATGATGCCAAGACTCAATACCACATTTTACACTTGTCAAAACCATGTTTTTCCAACTAATACCACATTTTGAGGCTCTTAAAACCACATTGGAGGATTAATATAAACTTGATGGACTTGGAGAAATAATTTTACATGTAAAAAAAATTCAAAGGCCACAATTTCTCAATTTGAAAGGATTAAATCCACATAAGCTTTGGGTTGAATTTTTAAAGCTTTGTGGTTATTCAAAGCTTGTTTGAAGAGTTACAAAAGGAGGTAGACTCTTATATTGTTTTTTACATGTAAAAATACATTGAGGAACAAAGACATATAAATGGAAACCAAGAAAGATGCCAATAAATAGTTTAAGACCGAATTTTGACTTCCCACATAAAGGTATTGGAAGGAAAACTATCATTTGAAACTTTATTTCTATCATTCTTGTGAACCTTATTTCCTCGTACTTGCTTACTTGTTCAACTATTTTAGAATATGTACAAGAGATTTTAGACTATTGAATATTTTATAGAGCTATGTGTGATTAATTAATCATATCAAATTGATGACCGTATATCACCATTAGTGGTACATGATCTAGGTACTTGGCTCACATTGCACACATAAACTTTGCATGCTTCCTCACATGACTCACTAATCAAAAAACCAATTTATAATAGCAATTATATGCACCAAGGCTATACAGATGATTTTCAATGATGTATCACACACAGTCAAATCCATTTTTAGGCCTTATAGTATTATATGCAACTTGTACACCCAAAAATTGAATTTCATCCTTTTTTCATTTGAAAAAATGATTGTGACCCAATTTCAAGCTATGATTTATGATTTACAAATCTTCCCAATATCTCTTTAAAGATGTCAATACCTTTCATATCACTATAATCAATTGATGAAGCTCCTCATCCTTGAGAAAGTTTGGTAAAGAAGGTTCCATTATCATAGGTTTCAAAAGTTCTTCAACATTTGAATCACTCTACCACTCTAATCATGTAGCCAAGGAAGCAAATTTCTTATTTTCCTTTATAGAAGCCATTTTTATAAGTCTTATTCTTGTTCTTACAGATTTGTTCATGACAAATGATGATAAAATAGGTTCAGAGTCATCAAACACATTGCCAACATGATTGTCATCAAGTCATTTAACCTTTTCAAATAGGACACTCTTTTTTATTCTTCCTTTTATGCTCTCTCCTTCCTAACCCAAAAATTATTACCTCCATAATTGCATCCATATTGGTACCAAAGATATATTGTTGTATATATTTATTAACATGATCATCACTTCCTTTTATACTTCTAATAATACTACACAATTTTTTCTTTATTGACCCAAGATTTTATGCACACAAACCAAACCTAATCCATTGTGCTATAGAGTTGATGCCTCATTATAGAAAAAAATACCATTCATTTCATTGAAACAACTCCAATTTCTTATAGAGTGTGATTAGGGGTGTTCTCACAAACTATAAAATTTCATGACAATAATTGGTTATAACTATGGGACTGCATTTTCTAGTGAATTTTAGGTGAACTCTATAATATTTGGTGATTGGTGCATTAACATTTCAATCTGACCAACTAAAATTTAGTTCATCTATATCAATCATATCATAAATTAACACATGCTACTAAGATATATCTCTTACTTCATAATTTTTAAAATTCTTGATCTGTCCAACCTACAGTGAGTTCACCCATCTCAATCTATGATAAATGAACATGCACAACCAAGCCAGATCACTTCAAAATTTATGCATGTTTGCATGTTCACATGAAGAGATTCATGAAAAAATCATCTATTTAGTCATTCTAGGAACAAACATTCATATCACACTTTTCATGGTTGTGAATTCCATCTTCTAAATATACTATCAAATGTCTATCTTGGAGATCCAATTCATTGAAATACTTCAAAACCCTTATTTGCATGTCATTCCAAAAACTAAAGGAAACTTTCACTATAGAACTAACATGGGGTCACAAATTTCATTCTCGTTCAAATTCAAAGAAGATTTTTGAGGAAGCACAAATGCTAATATTAAACCATCAAAAACCAATTGTATGTCTCCCATAAAGGTAATCCTTTCATCTATTATGAAGAAATGGTTGTCTTAACCTCTGTGCAAATCGTGTGGTTATCCATTGAGAGTTTATAGGTAGAGAAAAAAGCTACAAACATGAGCGGGCATAAAATACCAATACATGAAGAGGAAATAAAAATAAAACAGGTGCATTTATTGAAAATAACACATGCCAAATAAAAGATGAGAAAGAAAAGCAAGCCAAAATAGGAAAAAAAGAACTATCTATAGGGAGTAGGGGAAAACAAAAAGACTATACAAAACCATTAATTAGCTAGGAGAAATACCTACCATTTTGGAATAATGGATTTGACTTATGAGTCTCGAACATATTCAACAATAGTGACCAGATAGGTGGGAAGAGAATGAACTTACAATGAGCGTACATACTGAGATAGTCATGAATAGATAGATCAGTAGTGTCTCCAAGTTATTATATGGAATTATTAAAATTTATCTATTAATCTATGAGAATTCTTAAGTAGTATTAGACTTGTTTAATGTCTTCTTGAATAGCTTCGAATAAATTTGTGTTAGATACAAGATATAAATCAAAGGGAAACGTGTTGCATGTCTTTTTGAGCTAGAATAACAATAGGAATATCTTATGGAATGAATTGAGTGAAAATATTCTTTACTAAATTACATCTCAAGATAAAGACAAATTCATTATTGAATGAATCAGTATCATCATCTTCGTCAAGTTATTTTGCCTTGATAGTTTCTATTTCACTTGAAATAAATATTTGACACCATTCTTTCTACTCCACCTTCATATCTTCTTTGATTTCAACCTAGGTATGACTATGATTTTTAATTTGTGTTAGGTTTGATTTCTTTGGATTCATATATTTCAAATAACTCTTCAACATTGGAACATGAAATGGAAACACCAATAAAATATCCACCTTTAACTATTGAATCTTCTATTTTGAGACAAGAAATATCTTCTTTATAGATAATTGGTTCAACTTTATCCTCTTTTTCAAAAAGTATAAATTTCAATTTTTCATTGTCACCTTTATATTTTTGATTCAATTGGTTGTCCCTCAAATAACTCATTTTGTCCCAATACTATGAGGTTCAACCAATCTTTTGAAATAGACACAACCATCTCTTCTTTGCCAAGGGAGAAGTTGAATTCTTCATTTGTTTTTTGATCAATCACTTGTTATTCCAACTATTCCAACTATTGAGGCCTCTTTTCAACAAAACCCCATCAAATAAAGCATAAGGTATGGAATGAAGTTTGAAATACCTTTTTTTTTCTTTGTCCATACCTTGAGAGCACTCACCTATTAGTAGAAAGTGCATCATATCATGGAGCCACCTAGTGTGAGGTAGAGGTGCATCTTCTTATAGGTTATATTATGTTACCAAGATGACATCTTTGTATTTATCAAGGTCATCAACCATATGTTCACATAAGCTTTTACCTCTTACTATCTTAGTGACCTTCATCTCCACGTCATAGTCCATGACTTTAGTAATCCAACTAGCTCTTTTTTCACTCAAATCCTTGTTAAGAAGGAAGTCTCTTACCTCAGTATGAGACACCATTAGGTGGATTTTAATTTTGGATATCGTTATCATAAAATTATTGAGGATCCTTAATACTACAAGGACTTGCTTTTCTATAAATATATACCTCACCTCATACTCTTCAAGCCCCTGACTAAAAAATGCCAATGGTTGTTCATGTCCTTCACCATTTATTTGCATCAGCATAGCTGATATATTATAAATGTTTGAAAAAGCATATAATATGAAATCCCTTGAGAAATTAAGATTCATAAGTGTGTGTGTGTTTTAGTGATGGCTTACTTGATAGACACAAATACTAACTTGCCTTCATTTGAATAAATGAACACTTGGTTCATTTTTAGCATAGCAATGATGGGCCTAACCAATTTTACAAAACTGGGGATAAATCTTCTCATGAAGTTTATCTTTTTAAGGAAACTTTGGAGTCCCTTATTATGCTTGGTTAGGGATACAGCCAAGATGACACTTATTCTCTCAGGATCAATGGACAACCACACCTTTGAGATGATGTGGCCTAGTAGGTTGCCTTCATACATGAAAAACATGCACTTATTTAGATTTAATGAAATCCCATACTCTCTACACCTTTCAAAGATCAACATCAAGTGGTATATGTGTTCACTAGCATTCTTGGAGAAAACTATGATGTCATCCAAGTATATTAGTACCATTTAGTTTAACAACCCCTAGAAATCCATGCTCATGGCTCTTTGTAAAGTTATGCTAGCATTTGATAGACCAAAGGGCATCATTTGGTACACATGCATGCCCCATTTGGTGGTGAAGGTAGTCTTGTACCAATGTTCATATTTCACCCAAACTTGGTTGTAACCAGAAAACCCATCCAATAGAGAGAAACATTTTGATCCTAAAACTACTTGGAGAAGTTGCTCCATGGATGGTAGGGGATAGTGATCTTTCAAGGAGACTTTGTTAAACTATATAAAATCCATGCAACGCCTAATCTCCCCACTCTTTTTTCTTACATGCACAAAGTTGGCTACCCATGATGAGTGTTTGATGGGAAAGATGATCCTAGACTCGATTAACTTGGTTAGATCCTTCCTCATTAGCTCTTCAATCTTGGGGTTAACAAGCCTTTTCTTTTTCCTCACATGCTTGGCATTGGCCTCTAACTATATGGTGTGCTAGGCTAGTTTAAGATCAAAACCTTTTAGGTCATTTTACTCCCAAGAAAAAATATCTACATACTCTTAGCAAAGTGATATGAAAGCATGCCTCTTAGCCTTATTTCTTACCTTCCATACCTTGAGAAGTTTATCCTTGAAGTTGAAGACTCTCTCATGGTTTTCCTCATTAGTAGACATTACTACCTTCTCTTTCCTCATATGGTATTCATCATGAAAAAGGCCCTCAATTATAACCAGCCCCTTAAGGAAGTTTGTTTGACTTCAAATAAACAATTTGATCCTCATATTGATGCTAAAATTTAGCTTGGTTGGAGGAAGAGAACTTATCTTCCTACTATAAGAAACAAGCAATTTGCTTATCACTCTCAAAAACTTACCATTGGGCTTCATTATGTAGTACTAATGGCTTCACCACCACCTTAACCTGAGGCTAAACATTGGTTTCCTTTAGCTCACTTAGATTATCAAACTGAGCTCCTATGACTCCTAACCTATCAGCATGTTGGTTTTGAGCTCTTGTGATAGCTTGAATGTTAAAGGCTTCAAAATTTTCAATCAGGTCCCACACTCTATTTTTATAGGACCTCATCAAAGCATTATTTTTGATGTTCAAGCCTCTAACTTGGTTAACTATAAGCTCGCTATTTACATAAGCTTGCATCAATTTGATTCTTCTCTTAGTGGCCCATTGAATGCCATGGATCAAGCCTTCATATTTTGATACATTTAGAGAGAAACTAAAATGGAACCTTTAGGAAGAGAAAAGCTTATTACCCAAAGGGGAAGCCAACATTGCCCCAACACTTACACCAGTTTTGCTCCTTGAGCCATCAAATAATAACTTTCATAAACCATTAGTGTCTTCTTTAGGTCCAATGAGGGAAGACATGGGTTGATCCTCTTCATGTAGTAGATAGACACCCATGTCTCTTTCCTCAACACCTTCCAAAGTGTTGAAAAATTGGTTATCTCCCCATAGCTCATCCAAAAACAAGTCTGGAACCTCTTCAGGATGAGTGTTTAGTTCCTAGCCAATTATAAACTCATCCTCATCAAAGACAATATAATTAATGTTTACATTATCTAGCTGATGGGGTTTAATGTGGAATTATACCATGGGTTCAACCTTGATCAAGACCTTAGTCCCATACCTTATTATGAATGCCATGTAAGATCAATATGATGCAAGTAACCCCCAATTTTGGCTGTGAAATCTCTAGAAAGACATAAGGTAAAGTGAGGATTGATATCCAAAATCAACATGTCTTACACCATAGACATCCTAATAAAATCGTACAAGGTTAGGTTCAAATTCCTGATGATGTCTGATGGCTTTGTGGAAAAACCATCAATTTTTGTGACTCCTTTAGTGTGAGGCTCATACTTGAGATTTAGCTGGTTAACAGTAGACTTTGGCATGGTCGAGGTGTTAAACCCACTATCCACCAAGGAGTTGTGCACCAAATAATCACTAATAATCAAAGAGACATAGAAAGAGGGGGGCTTGGTCATATTACATGACCCTTCTCCCATATGGATGTTGACTACATTAGTGAGGACTTTAGCTACTTTAGACACCCATCTTGGACAATCTTACATGTAGGATATGCATTTATCTAGGTAAGGAAAGCATGTCCCACATTAGCATGATCACACTAGATTTATTCATTTAATCCATAATATTGATTGGCATACCACCAAATTTTACTTAAACTTTGTGAGCTAATGGTTTTGGCTTTGTCAATGAAGGAGCAATGATAATAGGTTCTTTGAAAGCTTCTTGATTGTCACCCATATTTCTTCTCTTGAACCCTGTATTTGTTGAGATTGGGATGTGAGCTAGATTGAGAGTGTCTTAATGATTGGATGCATAACACTCCTCTTTCTCACTAATGGCCATTGAGGCCTCTAGCTAGTTTAATCCTTTATCTGAGCCTACTCTTGTGGAGTCTACTCTTGTCTCTTCATTGTGGGTACCTTTATGTTTTGGGCCATAATACCCTAGATGTATCCATAATAAATAGCCTACTATAATTGATTATTAAACTCCTGATTGGAGCCATTAATTGAGACAATGGGTTTCCCAAAAGAATGACTACATGGCATTGTCCCCTCAGCTTCCTTAGCCACATTATTTTGCACTAGGACCAAGGAGTTAGAAGGGACTGTAGCATTTGGATTGTAATTATGCTATCTAGCATAGTTAAGTTGCCCCTGTCCTTGGTAACCCCATTTTTAGGATGGCCTATTTTCTTGATAAGGTTATTGTTGAGGCTGATATAGAACTTGATAAGGCTTGTTGTAATCTTGTCTCTTGACATTGACCACATCATTTCTCAAGGATTGGATCATGCTATTTAACTCCAAGTAATTATTATACTCTTAGGATTCATTGGATTCTCTAGTAGAGGTCTTCTCTTACTTAGGTGAAGGTACATCAGTAATTTTTGGCATTAAAAGTACAACATCAAGTGGAGAAGTGACCATAGGATGTAGTCTAATTTCTATAAAAATAGGCATTAGAGGTCTAGGAATAAGCTTTCCCTCTTGAACTAGGCAATTTTCGACCTTGATAGCCACATCATATGCATCTAAAAATATGTCTCCTCCCATAGACTAAATCATTACAACTATGTCACTATTGAGAGCCTTCAAGTAATACAAGAAAGAAAAATTTGTAGATGGTCTAATAGCTAATGGAATTCTATCCCATGCCTTCTAAAATCTCTAATTGAAGTCTTGCATGACCTTATGAGAAGCTCTCTTGATTGTGGTTAGCTTCTCTACAAGTGACAAATGATCACTCTTATTTGTAAACCCTTTACATAGGGTTATTCCCAACTCATCCCATGAATGGATAGAATTTGGAGCTAGATCCCTATACCAATCCAATGAATTTCCTATAAAGGATACAACCAATATCCTAATAGCCACATTTTCCACTGTGATATTATGAATGTTGCAGAAGTTGGCTATGTCTGTTATGTGCTCAATAGGAGTTACAACTTGGTCTCCTATGTAATAAGGGACACTTTTGAGGGTTGATATTAGAATAGGGTCATACTATGGTAAGTTTAAAGGGATTTAGCAACTGAAGCCCACAAAATCTCTTTGGAGAATCATGGAAGCAAGAGGGGATGATAAAGATCTACTTTTATAGGTATACTTTATGAATGGTTTAGGAGGGTAGCTTCTCATGTAAGGGTGAGTATGGGAGAACATTAACCTTCTTTCTGATTTTATAGGTAATTCAAAATATTCAAAAGGAATAACTATAAAATTTGATTTTGTAATCACGTTTGGCATGGAAGGCAACTATTACTCTACCACCAGATAGTTGGGTGTTCTTTGGGGTCACTAGATGTTGAATGATGAAATCTACCACTACTATAAACTGATCAAAATATCATAAAATTTGACCAAATTTTCTATAAAAATGGAAGTGAAATGGTAGTTTTCCCACTGGGCATGCTAAAACTATTATAGACTAGATTCACACCCTTATGAGAGAGTTCTTTACGCTCTCCCACTTCTAGCTATAAGTATGGGAACAACCTTAGGATGTGGGTTTCCTACATTGAGGTTAAACCTCTAGACTTTTTTATGAGGCTAGTTCCTCATGTTCTTCACTTTAGCTCTTTGGATTTATATGCTAAACTTTACTAATGGTAGAGGAAAAGGGGAAGAGAGATTACTTGAAAGTAAAACTAAGTTAAGTGAATTGATGCACTAAAAGTAAGTGATCCACTTGGCCTAGAAAAGACAGTAATTTAACATAAGATAAGTTGGCTTATACAACCTCCTAACCAATTAAATTGCATAAGTATTTCTTAAACTAGGCTTACTAAACCACACATGAGGCAAAGAGGAATTTAAAAATTCACACCAAACATCCATTAATGGCTGAAAAGCATGAGTTTAGACCTACAATGAACTGGAAGGCACCTAAAAACAAGCAAGAAAGAAGGGAAACAAGGTTGGAAGGATGCTTCTTCACAGTGTTATTAGTGCACAAGCAAACTCAATGCAATATTTAGACAAAGAGATAGGTAAAAAATAATCTTTATTACTCCAAAGGTGCATTACACAACAATTTTTGTAGAGTGATTTTATCACCAGTCTAAGGATACATTTCTAGGCTCCAAGGCCTCTATTTATCAAGAAAAGGTGGGAGAGAGAAAGGAAAGTAGAAGCCATAGATGGATAGTAATTCATTTTGTCCTTCCTTAACATTCATCAATTTTCCACTCTATATTACTTCCCAATACTCGAGCCCCTCCCATATTTAAGAATTTTTTTGGTGCATCTGAAAAGTCATGATATGAGTAGTTGGAATGTTTCTTCTTTGTGTAGCGTATTTAAGAATCGAATGATGATTACAGGCATTGAACCATGGTAGATGAGATCCTTCATAAAATCCAACTACTAGCCACTCAAACTCTCTCATGTTTATTGAACATTCTTGTGCCATTTGTCCTTTACATATTGGCCCTTTTTTCTCTAGTTATGCCACCTGGAAACATTCCATTTATTGCATAACGACTCTAGTATTGTCAGACCAAGCTTAAGTAAATCCTTTATAAAATACCAATTTAATCTATGCACATTAATTCATGTTCTTTAAGTCTAATTACTTTGGGCTTGTCCATCCTAAAGTCTTCCCACTTTATTGTTTCTCAAGCCTTAAGACTTTGGGTTTTTCAAACCCTATTACTACTAATGGCTAGTTTTTTACCCAAATTTTGACATCCATTGGCACATTATTTCATTTAGACAACTTGGTCTGAGGTTTCTCTTTTGGCTTATTTATTTCAGGCAAATATCCTGAAGGAATTTCTTTAGAAAATACGTCCAAAGGAATTCTTTCAAACTTTTATCCATGTTTATCTTCAAAATTACTCTTCAGGCTTTTCATAATGGACTTTCCCAAAGGGTAAGAGACCATTCTAGTTTTATGAATGTCCTTTTGAACTCTCATAAATGATCCTCTTGAAGGGAAAGATACCCTTCAAGAATTTTGAAATGGTCCCTTAGAAGGGTAACATACCATTAAGGAAAATTGCAACTATCCACTTGGAGAAGAAAAAGCCCTTCAAGAAAACTGAAGTGTACCTTTGGAAAAGTTAATTGGTCCCTTGAAGAACCGAATAATCACCATTTTTCAATACCAAATCAGGTTTTTCAAGCCCCTTTACTTATTTTGGGTTTCTAACTACTCATAACTTAAGAAGTAAACAAGTAGTGCCCCCTGGAGACCCTAAAATACACTGTCTATGAGTAATTCGGGTTCTTCAACCTGAATTACTTCTACTTATAAAACATTTAGAATATGGGCACTATTGGAAACCTGATTTGTACCATGCCTTTAAAAATCTTGATGTTGTCATGGCTGGAAAACCCAAAGTCCTCCAAAAGGCTTACCATTTTCTTGCATGAAAGCTCCCTTTTCCATACTTTAGGTAAACATTGATATGTGGGCCAAAAAATGCCCAACATTTACCATATAATGTCATGTTTATAATTTTATTAGTAAGTAAATGTTTTACAAAAAAGGTGGTGACAAATGAAAATTTAAATTTTATTTTATACAATGAATTACTGAATGGTGAATTAATTTTCTCTTTTCTAAATTAATATTATTAAGGATATAGTTTTTATTTTTATGTGGAAAAATTAATACATGGGTGGATGACCTAAATGATATTTCAAATGTTTTTTACGAATAAATTCACTTTACTAGGAAAATATATTTTTCATTTAATATATTATGATAATATTACTTGGTTATATCCTTTTACATGATTTAATTATTATTAAAATTAGATTATACCATGGCTATTTATCATGTTTTTACTTTTTAATAAGTATTATTTTTTTATTAATTTTTTTCCATTTATGCAAGATGGTATTTATATTTAAATATTAGGTCATTTTTTTCATTTTCAGTAGGACTCAATGTATCAATGTGGTTGACTAATTCTCAAACTCAATCAATAGTAATGGTCGTATGTGAACAAGGCCATTTTTATGAGTTATCAATTGATTAATTCTTGAACTCAATGAATAATAACGGTCTCATTTAAAAAATTCCATTTGTCTTAGTTATTGATTGAGAAGTTGCTACAAATGGGAAGACAATCAAAAAAATTTACCACCATTTATATCTTTATGTGACTACATGATATTATTTAATATAATATTATCAAAATAGGGTTTGATTCTTTGATATTAGATATGTACATGAAGTTAAATTTAGGGGGAATGGCACATGTGAGCACTATTTTTATTTATTCATGATCAAATTTTTTATTTCATAAATCATTAAAAAATTAGGTATTGTTTAGGTACAATCAAATAGTTGATGGTATATTTTGGAAAAGTGATTATATATGAGTACAATTTTTCATTTTTTCATTATAAAAACTCATACATTTAAAATATTTGATTGGACTAGGTGCCAATTAAGTTCGATGTGATACATGAATATAGATGTCATGAAAATATAATAATATATGTTATATAATTTAAATAGTGGAATTGAATGTAGTAATATATTTTTTTAACACATCATTTACAAAACAACATAGATTCATTCTTTATACTTTTAACAGACCTATTAATTTTCACCTCACTAGATCTTCTCTTATCATAAAAAATATCATATCATACAAAATATAAATTATAATAATAACTATTATTTTTTATATTTAATATTAAATAATCCACACTAAATTAAAAAATGCTTAGGAAAGTCAATATTAAATTAATTTTAACTTATAATTTACAAATTTAGAACTAAAGTGCTTCAATGATGACAAATAATATGTTGGTGATAAATTGGATTTATGCAACAAAGAAAACACCTTTTTACTTAAATTAGACTTGTTGACATTTTATACTTTCCCTAGGGAAGTTTATTGAATTATATGTTATTAGTCCCGAAGGGTTACTTTAGCATTCACTTAACATTAAACAATTATTAACCTTTGTTGTCTCGACTAATCAGTACACTCTATTCTCTGTGATATATATATATATATATATATATATATATATATATATATATATATATATATATATATATATATATATATATATATATATATATATATATATATATATATATATATATAACTTTTAAAATAGTAAGGTGTAAGGATTTTAAGTTTGAAAATAAAATAATATTATTTAAAATACATTGACTAGCTGTAATGTTTTTGATGTTATTTTTATCCTCGCATTATTTGAGGCAAACATTATTTAATCTATTTACATTCTAATTATTTAATATATAATACAAGATTTTTTATGTTGAATAACATATTGATTGATAGGTTGCTTTGGGATAATGATATGTCATTTTAATATGGTAATGTGGAATAGGTGGCTCACTTGTCCCCATCCATTTTCCACTTACCTCTAACCACTTGCCACATGCCCCCATGAGTAATTAAATTCAACCACATAACAGATTGTCTTTTTTGGAGATCCATTAATAAAACTTACAAAGTAGACCTGTGATATAAATTAAATGTCTTTATCTTTAAATGATCTTTTAGAAAATCTATTCCTCATATGTTCATTTTGAAAATGATTTGGATGCTTCTAATGTTGTTATTACATGCAGAGGCATTTATTTCTACCAAATTTTATTTTGCTTTATTCTAATGAAGAGGCAAGGGTCTTTCCAATTTAAGGGAGTATGGTAATTATTTTTGTTTTTGTTATTATTATTATTCTTTTTTCTATCTAAATACCAAAAATATTATGGTAATAAATTAATTACTATGTTTTTCAAGTTGTTCATTACAGAGCTGGCATTCATTTTTTGTAATGTGAGAAATTTATCACTTTTAGGAGATGTATTTAAAAGTTATTTGCTATAGAGAAATTGAATCTTAACATTGTTACTGATTTTGTTTTTGGGTAATCATCTTTACCTTTTGGATACATAGTTTTTGATGGAAATCAACTATAGTGGAATTAGGTAGACTAGGTTAGAAATTGTCAATGATTGGTGTCAATTTTGAATTTAAATGGCTCTTTACTAAGGTTTTTGGCACATAAGTATCATACGGAAAATAAAATTAAGATTTATAAGTCTTGAGACAAGTTTTATGATATAAATTCTTACACAAGTATCATATACCTTAGATGCAACAAAAACACAATACACAACATTGGCATCACCCCTCAAACCATGTAAGTAAGCATAAAAAAACTCAAAATGGGTATAGGAACCCTGCTTGAATGATGTATTTATTGGGCATATACATGATTATAAAATTTAGACATTTAAAACCTAATTGAAGAAATGGATTGGCAAACCAAAAACTAGTATGGGAAACCAAATTCATAACAATGGAAATGACACTAAATATTGAAATAAGCTATTTTATAATGGTTATTATAAGAGTCATTCACCATAAAATGGTTTGTAAGGGTGTTCTACCCACTCCTAATCTATCCTAATTTCATAACTTGTGAGGTGAGTATGAGTTTAGTATTTTTGTGGCCTTTTCGTATAGCTCCTCATATGGGATTACCAGTCCTTTTTTCTATTGATATTCCTCCTTAGTCAAACATTAATCTAGAATTAATGTTGGATAATTTAACAATGTTCTTCCCATAGTTGGTCAATTCTTTATATTTTTCCTCAAATGATACAAAAGTCACGAGTATTTTGCATAGTTCATCCCTCCATCATGGCTTTGTAATATTTTACAAGATGTAGGTAGGACAAATCTCAATAATTATTCTTAATGTTTCTAGTAATTGGTAATTTTATCCTAAATGATTGTATCTGTATAAATTCCTTGAAAATTTTCTAAATGCCAATAATGTTAGAAGATGCAAAATGGATATTGGGTTTTTGGAAAAAATTTAGTAAAGCTATCATTTTTTTATTTCAATAGTTCCAATCATATCTCATAGGATCAAACAAAGGGTCCTCAAAGGGGAGCTATGGTTATATTTTTTGTTGTCTTGGCTTCCAAACATTTCTCTAGCCCCTTTGATTAAACTCAATCACAATATAGTAACACTTTTGTACCTCCCATTTCATTTTTTGGAAGCATAAGCTTGAAAAAACATTATTATTTATTTAAGGAAAATCATATTTATTAGAAAAAATCAACAAAAGGATGTATTATTTATACCTGATTACATATGGAGACGAACTTGAAAAAATGTACACTAGAAGAGAAAATTCTAGGGTATAAATTTAATGTGCGTAATTAGACTTTAAATGGTCTCAAATTGTTATATAAAACCCTTATGCACTATAATTGAGGCATAAAAAAACTTTTATATAAAAACCTTGTGCACTAAAAAAAAATGTAATGAATAAAGGTAGCTTCTAATGTTGCTAACATGCATGCAGTTAATCATTTTAGTGATGACGTAAACCAATTATTTGTAGTGAACCAATTTATCAGGACTATGATAGGTATTACCTCCATTACATTTACCCTCAGGTTACTAGAAATAAGACATTCAACTCCGCACTAGTGAAGATGCATCGATTACATTTAATATGCAGACTCTATTCCAAAACTAGATAAGTAGTAGTACATTAGAATGCAAATTTTTCAACAAGATTGACATCCATACTATATTTTTATGGTCTCTATCCTTCCTCCCAATTTCTCATTAGTTATTTTCTACTAGGAGAGTACATCATGGTAACCTACTCCTTGCCAAGTGACAGAGTTATTGTTAGGTATATTGGAGATTACTATGCACCTACGATCATACGTAGAGGACAATGAATTACAAATTTAAAGTAGATTTATATCAAAGAGATTAATTAATTTATGAAGGAAACTTATCTAGGGTTTAATACAAAAATTAAAAAGTAGAGTAATATTATCCTTAAGGTTCAATACCTATCAATATCTCCTTGGTATCCTTATTCTAAATAGAGTAACTATACATAGAATAAAATGCAAGTGTGTATGATGAGCTACATATATTATTAAAAAATCATAAACCATTTCTTTTTTTAGAAATCATAATACTTCACTGTACATCCTCTTGGATTCTTCATTCTATTATTTTCATCATCGTGTATTCATTATCATGATCCAGAAATAGAACTAGTCATGAAACATTTTCCATGTATAACCATGCAATGTTGTTTTATCTCAATCACACAGTAAGTGTCTACACTAGAATAATTAAATATTTAGTGAAATAGGTTCCATTAATATTTATAACATGTCTAGGTCTAAAAATAACCATATTCCAAAGGTAATACTCATTATCTACTACTGAACTAGGAAATCAAAGTGTGCTTTACTTAGCTATAGTGTATAATTTTAAGATAAATTTTCAAAAGCTTGATCCAAAGCATATAAAAACATTCAATACTATAAGAAACACAATGCTTCATCACTGATATCATACTACAAATTTTCAATATCCATTGGCATTTATTCCATTTTTATAACTTAGTTAAGATAGAAAAATAGACAAACAAAAGAATTTCCTTCATAGCATGCAATGTATAACCCCAGGAAAACCTGGGTTTTAACTTCAATTTTTAAGATTTGACACAATAGTGAATTTATTTACAATAAAAAAAAATAGTAATATGCATAATATTCTAATTAATTTCAATATAAAGTTGAATAATTTATCTAATAGAGAAAAGAACCAATTAAATGCCTTCTTGATCTCTGAGTTGTAATACAAGAAGTGTATATGACAAGAACATGATATAAAAAAACATAGTTCTTGTATACATTCTTATAGCCAACATATCCATACATTCTTCACTTGATCAGATGCATTAATGGACTACTACAAAAATACAGTGAAGGCTTCAAGAAGCCATGCCCATCATTCTCTTCTAGCATAACTATATATAGAGGTAGTACGATGAATTAGAGTGTTCAAAAAGAAAAGTATATCCACATGATGTAATGCTATCTTACACTTTCATCCATATTAACTAATAACTAGTTAATGTTGCATTATGTTAAACCTTGTTTTAGATATTGATCTACCTTTATCCTTCCTATCAAACCTTGTTGTATGTGAAAACTTGTTTTAGACAGTGATGGTATAAAAGCACTCTTGCATTGATAAAATAATGATAAATATTTCAAGCTAAAAATTTATGTGGGGTTGGTAAGATATGGTTATAATCCAAATTTCATAAGCCCTAGTGATGCTATTTTTACCTTCTCTATCCATTCATGGAGTTGTTGGTGAATTTTTAGAAAACCCCAATTGAAGTGAATGGCAAATAATTCCTATTGAAGGGGTAAAGCTGACCTAAAGTATGTGTATGAGAATAGGTCTCAACTATGATCTTCAATTCTAGTTGAAAGATAATAGTATCAAAGCTAAAACTGTAAAAGGTAGACAAACTAATTATATACATTCCACTACTATCAACAAATGAAAGACTCCAGTTGCATTAAATTATACAATCTCCTTAACTCCCACAGGGACATGGCACTCCGTGTCCTTTTTTTAATTTGATATCATTATTCTATATTGACTATGACATCTATGTTTATATATCTTAAAACTAATGTAGTTGGATATGCTCCCATGATTATTTATTCATTTATGACTATGTTAGACTTTTTACATCTTGCTTGGATTGTTTTTCCATTATGACATCATGATTATAATTCTAAATTGGTAATTAAAATTTGTCTTAAAAGGGTGGTGATAAATGAAAATTTGTATGTTATTTCATGCAATGGATTACAATGAATGGTTGATTCATTTTTTTTTTTGAAGAAGAAGAAGAATTGTATAGGTATTTATTTTTGGAAAAATAAATATATTTATATTGTTCTAAATGATCTTGACATATTTGTGTGTAAATAAATATGTTTGATTAAGGTATATGATTTAACATTTCATGATCTATGACAATATTAATTGGTTGTACATTTTTAATTGAGATAAATATTTTTAGTGGATGTATAACATGTTTTTTATAATGTTAATGTTTTATATGTATCATTCATGTACTACCTTTTTCTTTTTGTGTATGCTATATGAAATTTATAACTCAATATTTGATTGTTTTGTTATTTTTTGTCATTTTAAGCAATCCCTAAGCAATAAATAGAGTCAATTGATTCTATAACTTAGTCAATGGTTCTTATTAGGTGGTGAAAAAAATTATTTTTTAGTGATCAATTAAAGGTTCATTAAAATTGGGTGGGGGGAATGGTAAAATTTTATCACCATTTCTATCTTTTATGTTGTTGAATGTATTTATTTAATAAAACATATCAAATGAAGTTTTAATTAGGTGTGACTAGATATGTATATGAAATTAAATTCTGGGGAAAGAGGACATATGTGAGAAACATTTGTCTTTTTTCATCATCATAGATTTTATTTGAAAAAACATGAACAAATTATTCTCTTGTGATGTGGGAACAAATACGTGAAGATAGATTTGGAAGAATAAACATTTTTAAGTTTCATTTTTCATTATTTCATGATCAAATGTTATATATTAATAATTTTTTATTAAATTAAACCTTGATTAGGTGTGATATAATGCATAAATGAGATTTAAGGAAAGTATAGTAGGACATATAGAAGATATTAAATGGTAGTATGTGTAGTAATAAGACTCTATAATACCTTATTCAATTGATGAATAGTTTTAGTTATCGATGCCCTCGACAAACCTATTATTATGTAAGGTTTTTTTATAGACAAATGTGAAATAGATTTAATTATTGATATTTCAAAGGACCTATTAAATTACACCTCATCAAATCTTTTCTCATCAATAAAATTATTATATTATTAAGAAACATATTAATAAAAATTATTTTTTTTTATGAATATTCAAAGCGAAATAGTTTAAAAAAAATCTTAGGTGCACCAATTTTAAGTCAATTCATGTTTAAAATGTTAACATTGATTTTCTATATTTGTATAGCAAATTGTTTAAAAATATATCATTTATAAAAATTAATTATGAATATATTTTCCTTCAACATCTATTTATATATACATAAGTACAATTACCTTGATTGATATTGAATGGAAATATTGATTAAAATATAATTACCTTGATTAATTTCAAATGGAAATATTGATTAACATATATCTTGAATTTCCTGTATGCTATTCAATGCTTATATTATAGTCTTTAGGATGACTTCAAGAGACTAAGAACATATTGCAGTTTTTCTATCCTATAAAATAATGAAATTTTTTGTCATTATATAGTTTTTAAGAGTAGGTAACGGGTGATATAGTTTGGTTAAAATGAAGTTAACCAAGGAGAGTTGAGTCTCTTTTGATGACCCTACACACACTAGTTCACACACTTGGTTGTGGTGTTTTATTGATAAGTTTGATTAATTTTTATGTCTGTCTTTAATATAATATTTGAGTTCATTCAACTTGATGTACACTTATGTAAATTAGTTTGAATAGAAAACATGTGTGGCAGTTTGTTAGGATAAGAGTTGGTTGCTTGATGTGAAAATGGCTTCAGAGTGTTGATGATGCCAATGAGGTATTTTATCTCATTGTTTTATACAACACATCAATGCATTACTGTTTTTGTCTAACTATCTTAAACTTTCATGAGTATTGAAATGATATTAAACCTCATCTTTGAGCTTTGTATGACTTGGAAAATGAACACGATTGCTAGATATCTCTTCATTAAAAAAATATAAAATGATCAATACTTGGAATGAAATAAGTAATGAACATTACTGATGTGATTCGATTTATTTATTGATTATTTATTAACGTTAAACAACTATTAACCTTTGTTGTCTTGACTAATCAGTACACTCTATTTTTTGTGCTTGGCTATATATATAACTTTTGAAACAATAAGGTGTAAGTATATAAAGTTTGAAAATAAAATAATATTTTATTTTCAGTCCCATGTCATTCAAGGTAGACTTTACTCAATTGGCTTACATACTAATTATTTAATATATAATACAACAATTTTTTTTCCAAAAATGCACTGATTGAGGCACAATGACATGCCATTTTAATATGTTAATTTTGAATAGGCAAATCACTTGTACCCATCCATTTTCCACTTGCCTCCAACTACTTGCCGCATGTGCCTATGTGTCATTAATACAACCATAAACTAGACTATCTATTTTGGTGATCTATTAACAAAACTTACAAAGCAGACCTGTGAGATCTGTTAAATATCTTGATATTTAAATGAGATTTTAGCAACTCTATTTTTCATATGTTCATTTTGAAAATGATTTGGATGGTTCCAATACTGTTATTACATGCATAGGCATTTATTTCTACCAAATTTTGTTTCACTTTGTTCCCGTGAAGAGGCGAGGGTCTTTAAATTTTAATGGATTATTATTATTATTATTATTATTATTATTATTATTATTATTATTATTATTATTATTATTATTATTATTATTATTATTATTATTAAACACCAAAAATATTGTGGTATTAAATTAATTACTATGTTTTGAAAGCTATCAATTATAGAGCGGGCATTCATTTTTTGCAATGCGAGAAATTTATCACTTTTATGAGATGTGTTTTAAAGTTTTTTTATATAGAGAGATTAAATCTTATGATTTTTATCTATTTTGTTTTTGGGTAATCATCTTTACCTTTTGGATATAGAGTTTCTGATGGCAATCAAATATAGTGGAATTAGGTAGACTACGGTAGAAATTGTTGATGATTGGTCTCAATTTTGAATTTCAATTTTTCTTTACTAAGGTTTATGGCACATAAGCATCTCATGAATAATAAAATTAAGATTTATAACTCTTGAAATAAGTTTTATGATAGAAAATCTTCCACAAATATCATATACCTCAGATGCAACAAAAGCACAATACACAACACCAACATCACCCCTCAAACCATGTAGGCAAGCATTAGTAAACTCAAACTAGGTATGGTAACCCTACCTCAATGATGTATTTATTAAGCATATAAATGATTATAAAATTTAGAGATTTAAACCCTATTTGCATAAATGGATTGGTAGACCAAAAACTAGTATAGGAAATCAAATCTACAGTAATGGTAATGACACTAAACATTGAAATCAGCTATTTTTAAATGGTTCTTACATGATTCATTCACCATAAAATGGTTGCAGGGGTGTTCTACCCACTCCTAATCTATCCAAATTCATTTACTTATGAGGTGAGCATGAATTTAGTATTTTTTGGCATTTTCTTATAGCCCCTCGTATGTGATTTCCAATCCTTTTTTCTATTGATATTTCTCTTCAATCAAATAATATTCTAAAATTAAGGTTAGCTCATTTAACCACGTTCTTCCCATATTTTTTCAATTCTTTGTATTTATCCTCAACTGATACAAAGGTCATTAGGATTGTGCATAGTTTGTCCCTCCATCGTGGCTATATAGGATTTTGTAAGATGACGGGAAGGCACATTTCAATCATTCTTCTCAAGGTTTATAATAATTGGTCATTTCTTCCTAAATTATTGTATCTATACAAATTGCTTGATAATTTTCCAAATACAAATAATGATAGAAAATGCCAAATGGATATTAGATTTTTGAAAAAAAATTAGTAAATCTATCATTTTTTAAATTTCAATAGTTCCATTCATATCTCAGGGGAGTAGACAAAGGTTCCTCAAAAGAGAGTTATGGTTATATTTTTTAGTGTCTTATTTTCCAAAGATTTCTCTAGCCCCTTTATTTAATCTTAATCCTAGTATATGTAACACTTTAACACCTCCCCCTTCATTTTTGGGAAGCAAAAGATTCAAAACTCATTGATATTTATTTAGGGAGAACCATATTAACTGGAATAAATCATCAAAATGATATCTTATTCATACCTGATTACATATGGAGATGAGATTGAACAAAGGTACCCCAGAAGAGAAACTTCTAGGCTACAAATTTTTTATACAAAATTATCCTTTAAAATATCTAAAATTTTGTTTACAATATTTTTTCAATAGAAGTTTTCTGTTATCACTCACTCATACTTCTTACAATCTTGCACTTGTGCAGAGCTCATTGTCCAACAAACTAGTGAAACTATCTTCTCTTAGCTACCTTCTCTTATATAATTAGCATTCAATGTGAAAATATGTAGCTACATGCATCTTCTTTAGGGATAAGAAATGTACAATTTTTCCATAGATTAAAATATCAATATTTCATAAGAAGAAACTAGCATAATGCTAAAATTTTATTGAAAATAATTAACATTTGAGAAGACAAAAGTTTTTTATAATGAAATTGAATGTATAGGCATTATGTAGTGGTAGTTATAATTTGAAAATATTTTATGAATCCTTCCATTTTAAGAACTCTTTCTAATATGTAAATTGTGTTCAAATCATATTGGATAGTTTAAGACTTTCCAATTTGTCTACAAATTAAGCCTAGATCGAAATATGACTTGTGCTCACATGTAGGATACCTAAAATGTGATTGAGGCATAATCAAATTATTATATAAAAACCTTATGCACTAAAATTGAGGCATAAACAAATTTTCATAGAAAAACCTTATGCAGTAAAAAGCCATACATGCAATAAATAGAGATAGCTTCTAATGTTTCCAACATACATGTAGTTATTTGTTTTAGTGATGAATTAAACTACTTATTTCTAGTGAACCAATCTATTAGGAGTGTGAAAGGTATTGCATCCATTTCTTCTATTCTCAGGGTACTAGAAACAAGACATTCAACTCCTCATTAGTGCAGATGCATCAGTAATATTTAATATGTAGACTCTATTCCAAAACTATATTAGTAGTACATTAAAATCCAAGTTTTTCAACAAGATTGACATCCGTACTAGACTATTTTGGTCTATATCCTTCCTCCCAACTTATCATTATTTTTTTTTACTAGGGGAGTACATGATGGTAGACTACTTCTTGCCAAGTGACAGATTTACCTTTAGGTCAATGAGACATTACTATGCACCTAGGATCATAGCAAAGGATAATGAATTCAAAATTGTAAGTAGATTTATTTCAAATGATCTTAATCAATTTATTAAGGTAACCTTTAAAAGGTTTAATACACAAATTATAAAGGAGAGTAACATGGTCCCTAAGGTTCAGTACCTATCAGTATCTCCTTGGTATCCTTGTTTTTGAGTAGAGTAACTATACACAAAACTAAATACAAGTGTGCATGATGAGCTAAATATATTATTAAAAAATAATGAACCATTTATTTTATTATAAATCATACTAATTCACTCTACATCCTCTTGTATTATGTGTTCTATTATTTTCATCATCATTTATTCATTAGCAGGATCCAAAAATGGAACTAGTCATAAAACATTTTCCATGCATAACCATGCTATGTTATTTTCTCTCGATCATGTAGTGAATGACTAAACTAGTACAATTAAATACTTAGTGAAATAGGTTATCTTAATATTTATAACATGACTAGGTCTATAATAAACCATATTCCAAAGGCAATACTCATTAGTTACTACTGAACTAGGAAATCAAAGTTTTCTTTACTTAGCTATCGTGAAACATTTTAGGAGAACTCTTCAAAACTTTGATCCAAATCACATGAAAACATTCGATTATACAATAAACACAATGTTTAATCACTGATATCATACTAAAAAAATTTAATATTATTGGCAGGTATTCTATTTTTATAACATAGTTAAGATAGGAAAATAGACAAACAAAAGAAGTTCTTCATAGCATGCTATGTACAACCACAAGAAATCATGGGTTTTATACTAGATTTTTAAGGTTTGATACAACAATGAATTCATATGAAACAATAATAATAGTAATATGCACGATATTCTAATTGCTTTGAATATAAAAATTGAGGTCTTTATCTAATAGAGAAAAGAACCAATTAAATGCATTCATAATCTTGGAGTTGTAATGCAAGAAGAGTATATGACAAGAACATGATATAAAAAAACATATTTCATCCATACATTCTTCTTCTAATCATACCATAAATGCAATACTATAATAATACATTGAATGCTTCAATAATCCATACCCATCATTCTTTTCAACCATAACTATATCTAGAGGTATTATGACCAATTGAAATGTTTGAAAAGAAAAGTATATCCACATGATGTAATGTTATCTTATGACACCATCCATCTTAAACAATAACAAGTTAATGTTTCATTATGTCAAACCTTGTTTTAGATAATTATCTACCTTTATCCTTCCTGTCAAACCTTGGTTTATATAGTGATGGTATGTCAACACTTTTACATTGATAAAATAATGATAAATATTTCAATAAAAAAAATTATGTGGGGTTGGTAAGATGTGGATAAAATAACCATTTCATAAGCCCTGGTGATACTATCTGTACCTTCCCTATCCATTCATGGATTTGTTGGTGATTTCTTAAAAAAAAACCCAACTGAAGTGAATGGGTAACAATTCCTATTTAAGGGGCAATACTGACCTAAAGTATGTGCATGAGAATGGCTCTTAGCTATGATCTTCAATGCTGGATGGAAGACAACAATATCAAAGATAAAAATCTACAACATGGATAAACTAATTATGTGCAATCCACTTCATCAAATTGTATAATCTCCTTAGCTCGAGCAAAGACTTGAAACTCTACACCCTTGTATTATTTTGAAATTATTATTCTATACTGATGATGACATCTATTTATATATATCCTAAAATTAATGTAGTTAGATATGTTCCCATGATTATTTATTCATTTATGACTATGTTAGACTTTTAACAACTTGCTTGGATAGTGTTTTCCCTTATGACATCATGATTATAATTCTAAATTGGTAATTAAAATTTGTCTTAAAAGTGTGGTAATAAATGGAAATTTGTAAGTTATTTCATGGAATGGATTAAAATCAATCGTTGATTCATTTTTTTATATTGAGGAATTGTCTAGGGATTTATTTTATTTTATTTTTGGAAAAATAATTGTATTTATATTATTCTAAATGATCTTGAACTATTTGTTTGTAAATAAATATGTTTTATTAAGGTATATGATTTAATATTTCATGATCTATGATAATATTAAATGGTTGTATGTTTTTACATAAGCTAAATAATTTTATTAGATGTACAACATGTTTTTGTATCATGTTACTATTTTATATGTTTCATTCATGTACTACCTTTATCTTTTTATGTATGCTATATGCAATTTATAGTTCAATATTTGATTGTTTTGTTTTTATTTTTTTCTCATTTTAAGCAATACCTAAGGAATAAATAGAGTCAATTGAGTCCAGAACTTAGTCAATGGTGCTTATTAAAATTGGGGGGCTGGGGGGAATAGTGAAATTTTATCACCATTTATATTTTTATGTGGTTGAATGTATTTTATCACCATTTAATCAATATTTATTCTATATTTAACACAAATAAGACCACTTTATCTAGATTAAGCACAAATTACTATTGTCTAATTTTAAGATACATCTAAATAAATAAATAAAAATATTCTTGTTAATCTAAAGACATTCCATTTCGTATCATAGTCAAGTCATAATCAGTTATAGGCATACATATCCAGAATATAGATAAGTGTTCATTATCTCTTTATCTCCTTTATGTTCAAAATCTTAGTTTTTCATATGATTACAAATAGATATGTACAAATGCATATTTACTGACAATATATTTCACTTATTTATATAAATTAGATTATATTTATATTTTTTAATCTCCTATTTTGATAATATATATTGGTGAACACACTTTTTTGTTGAACATTGTAAAGCCCTAATTCTATATATGGCTCCTTTCTAACTTTTTTACATTGGGTCTCAAATAAAAATTTGATTTCATTATCATGTTAGAGTGTTTAATAGAATTTATGTGCCTCTTTGCTCTTACTCTCATTTTATTTTATGTAAAATTTAAAATTACTACTAAATAATCTCTCCCTCCTCATCTAGTTGATTAATATTTAGATATTCGTTATAATTATAATAAATAATAGACTAACTATCAATATTGTGTGGTAGATACTAATGAAGAAAATTACTATGTGTATAATAATGATAATGATTTTCATCATGATGATCATAGATAATATTATTAAAGTGATGATTGATGTGAAAAATATAGAAATTTAGATGAGTGTTATTCTCCTAGCTCTTATATTATTTCTCTTAAAAGTCATGTGAAAGAAACTAATAATATAATTCCAAAAGATCTCCTCATTGATGATGCATTTTTTGATAATACTCCTAGATTATAAAAATAATTGTATATGTATCTTTTTTTCTTTTTTTAATATAGAATAGTGAACTTAAGATTCAATTACATAATGAAAATGATAATTGTACATCTCAAGAGTTGCAATCTAGTTATAGTAATTTTTCATTTACATATAATAATGATATGACTAAGGTAGAAAAAGAAATGCATCTCCTATCCTCTCTTACTGTAAAAATGAAAATGTTGATATTTTAAATGTTGGAAATGAAAATAATATCCCTTTAAAATATGATGATACTTTAGACAAGGTATAAAATGTAAATTACTTTCTTCCCTTCTATCTTAGTGAAAATGAGAATGTTGTAATTTCTAATGTTGATAATGTAAATAAACATTTAATCACTTACAAGTGATGAATTTTTAGACAAATTAGATATTAAAATCCATATTTTATATATTTTTATACTTAAAATGAAAGTATTATTTTTTCAAGTGTTGATTCCACAAGTGCAAAATATAGGGATCATGACAAAAATTGGAATGATGATGATTACTATGTGTATAGGAAATATGAAAATGTTTCTATTAAACCGAGTATTGATGCTTCTTTACATTCCCCTAATGTTGATGATGATTTTATGTTACATGATAAATCAAATGACAGTGCACTAAATCCTAAACTTCTTACATATAATGATGATCTCCCTAATTCTCATTTGAAACATACAATCTAAGAACATCTTGATTCTAGTGATGTGAATAATAGTAATATTTATTCTATTTAAATATAATGTAATATGTATTTTAAAAATAATGATATAGAAAATACCAATGATTCCACCAAGCCAACCATTCCTAGAGAATAATTTATTCATCGACTTTTTTCTCCTATTTCAAATAATGAATCAATGAAAAAACTTAATAATAAAATTCATCTATTCAATGAGCCTCTTCAAGATATTAATATGCCTTCACAAGAGGTTATTTATTTAATGCTTGTCATTGATGCTTTATAACATAAATTGAATTAACCTACATTCAAAAATAAGGCATATCTATCTTAGGTTGATTCAAATTCTATATATGGTATCTCTATAGTGTGAAATATATTATATGCACCATTGTGTTTATGATTTATCCATAATATATGTATTCATTTTGGCATAAGCATAATCACTATGAGTAGAAACATTAACCCTGTGGTGTTGGTAGTAGAGGATTTGAACCTAGCGATTGAAAATCAGGCATCATTGAAGTTAGATTTGAGTGTTGTATTAGATGGTGGGGGAATAACTATCAGTCTATAGGGGGAAAATGATGGAGATATGATTGGGTAGAGCTTAGTGCTTGCTGGAGATAACAATTTGTTTAAAATAGCATTGGTGGCAGACAATGCAGGGATAAAAGGTCAAATCCATGCTTTCTATAGCTAGAACCCAACACATTTGGTTTATTCTATGTTTGGGACAATAGGTAATGGAAAATAGGGAAGGAAAATCCTATGATTCTTGAGGTAGGAACGTAGTATAGGTTAGGTGTTGATCTTTTCCTAAAGCTATGGTTGCACACAAAATCTCCCCTATGGTGCTAGCTAAAGAAACCCTAGTTATTTTATTAACTAAATGAAATGGAAATCATTATTGAGAGGGAGGAATTGCTCGCCAAGAAAGGATTGATCTATAAATTTTAAGGTTTTTGGTCGATTCTCAAATCTCTACATGAATGGATTTCATCAAAATGGTAACATTTGGTGGAAGGTAAGATTCAGATCTACCCCTGTTCTAGAGGCTTTTTCATTCTAATTTTTAATTTAGAAGAAGATATATAGCTTATTTTCAAAGATAATGTGTGTAATTGGGAAAAATACACTTTATTAGTTAATCCTTGGTATCCATATTTTAATTCCCAAACTAAAACCTTCAATGTTAAACTGATTTGGGTGAGACTCCCAAATCTACCATATCAGTTTTGGGATGAAATGATTTATACAGCTATTGGAAATACTTTTGGTAAATTTTGGGCTACTGATAAAATGACATAGAATTAGGGACATACTACTTTTTCCCATATTTTTATTCAAGTTGATTCTAAGAAAGATTTACCTACCCTAATTGAATTGAGTGAAGGTGAAAAAAATGGATGCAACCTTTAGTTTAAGAAGGGATCCCATTTAGATGCAAAAGATCTTTCAAAATAGGACACCCTGTAATTGATTTCTCAAGTGTCAAATACAAGTTGGTTTCATGGTGGAAAAATGTATAAATTTAACATATTATGGTTTCGACTATGAGTTATAATGGATGTGAGAATGAGGGTTCAGAATCAATTATCCCTTTCAAACCAAAGGAGTAGAATCAAATTAAAGAGAAACTAATTGTGAGAAAAATACCATGAAGGAGAGAGTCATGGGGTATAGGATAAGACTAATGAAAATGATAACATCATTTAAAATCTAGCATCTCAGACTCTAATTGAAAGACTAGGTGCGTTTGATTTAGAGAAAACACTAAATCAAGAGATATATTTGGAAATGTCTTCCCTATATTAACAAATCTTAAAGTGGGAGGAGACTAGAAAACTATTAACAATAGAAATAAAGTCAAAGTTAATCTAGGTTTGAAACCCATTACAATATCTCTCAAATCCAATAAAGAAAATCCTAAGGGAGATGCCTAGTTAGTTTTTTTTTTTTTTTTTCATTTTAAATAGCAAATTTTATTATAAATGTTGGCAGTTGAGGCCACTTTGTGTTTCTCTCTTATTGTTCTTTGGTATCTTTTTTCCAATATTTTTTTCTGATGTCAAGTTTTGTGTGGCCTCAGTTTTCTACTTCTCTTCTAGGGTATGGGTCCCTATCTCAAAAACAACCCACTCTTTAACCTTAATAAAAAAAATATTATATGCACCATTACCATGTGTTTTTAAGATACAAAAATTTTATAAATGTAGTGAAAGTGGGGATGCTTATTTACATATTATAGTTTACATAAAAGTTATTAATGGTTGCAATGGCACCTAGATATTGTTTAATTTATTTTTGAAGAGTTCATAGGGTGACACATTAAATTGGTTTTATCATTCTCTTCCTACCATGCCATTACATACATGTTTTGAGTTAGGATAATTATTCCATATGCACTTTATTCAAAATAAAGGACCTATAGTGACATATGAGAGATTACCATCATTACATTAGGGAAAGTCAAATTTGATTTGTGAGTCTATCTTCTGATTTACGACATGTATGGAAAAGTTAATTTATCAGCTAACATATTTGGAAACACACTACATAATTAGTGAAGGTATCATTTTTTTATCTTAAGAAATGTTATTTGAATTAAACGTATAATTCATTTCAACAAATTTTATATGATACTATTGTATTAGAGGATAAATTAGGACTTTTGCTAAAAAATAAAGAGACAAATTTTGATATTAAGTTGTTACCACCAAAGTCATCTAACCTTGTACAATAAATTGATCCACCTCTTCCTAAGCCAATGACTATACAAAAACTATAGGTTAAAATACTAAATAAAGGAAATAATTAGCTTTCATATCATATCCTCTAGTTACTAAAGTATCTTATCATTAAATTAATCCCATATAGTTTGACTCATTAAAAGATAGGCCTCATGACATCATTAATACATTTTTAGATAAGAGGATGATTCTATTACTCCCAATCATTATCATCCACCACATCAATTAAACATAATCAGAAATAGACCTTATTACAAATATCATTGCATTAATAATCATTGGGATGATGGTTTTTACGTACTCACAAACAAGATTGAGTACTATGTTACCAACATTATTATTACATTTGTTAAGTGTAAATCCAAGCCCCCTCTTCATTACACTAGATCTCATTATACTATAACTAAGTTATCCATGGATGTTTTTTTTAAGGAACCAATGATTACTCATCATTTTTTTATAAATGTATCTGCATAACACAATTATGAGATACTAATGACATCATTAATTCAAAAAAAATGGAAAACAATAAATAGCACTAAATAAACATATATAAATGTTTTCATATATGGAAGTGATAATCGATCAATAGTGTACTATGTAAACTGGTTAAGATTTATTTGACATATATTACACATATTCCTATTACCACTATACACAACATGGGACTATTATAAAAAAAATTATTGTGATTTAGATATTATGAATCATTAATATGGCTCAAAATTATTAGTCCCTTGAGATTTTTTAGATGATTATATATGATATAAATAGTTATTTGCAATATTATTCAATGAACATCACAACTATAAATGCTAAAACATTCAAAGATGAAATTCAATTAATAAAACATACATTTTAAATTAACACATGCCAAAATCCATAATATTAATGAAAAATAAAATAATAAAGTAATGTGTGTGTATGTATGTGTGTGTGTTATTAAATTTTGGAAAACTAGGGAAATAGTTACCTAGATATGAAAAACTACTACGAAAAAATCAGAATGATACATATATGCAATAAATGACATAAACTTATTTGGAACTTGTTAAATTTGGAAATATACTAAGTATTGAAATTTTAAAAATATAAATATAAACATAGATATAAAATTTCAATAAGTACTACTTATGGATCTGAAACTAATAGGGGGATTGTGTTGATTGAGTGCAGACCTAAAACAAGAGTTGTGAGTGTTCCTAGATAATAGCATTTCATTTGGATAGTATTAGGGTGCATTGTTTTCCATAGGGATCACTAGTGTCTGAAAGAAAATAGATAATTAATATTTATGGGTTAACTTCATATTCACTTGTCTACTTTATGGACTATGAGGGGACCACTATGTATCTTCTTTTTACTTGAAACCCTAGCTCAATGACATAGGAAGATGAATGTAATTAGAAAATAAAAATGGCTTATCAATTGAATTTTTTCTTGGCCTAAACTTTCCTTGTATTGAGTGTTTCCTACATACCAAAACTTCTAAGATGGATCAATTTCCATATAGTTATCCCATGTTACAGTGGTGCATGTGAAATACTCATGCAAAATGATAAATATTGGTGTAATTCTAGTACATGATTAAGTGCTTCAACTATGACTTGTGACCTTTGAGGTGTTTTTCAAACTTTCACTTAGTGTTGTGTGTAATAATGTTTTGAAAAAACATGAAATTTTATCTCAATGTTCAATTAGAATTCTGGTGCGCTTCAATGTGGAAGAATCTTGTATGAAAAAGGGTTTGAAATATGGATTTATAGTGTTATTTTTTGATATCCTTCAAATGGGGATTGTTAAAGTTGCGGTCTCACCCACTAGTGACTTTTGAATTGGAGAATAGTCATTAATTGGTGGGAGAAAATTGATAGTAGAAGTGGATAATAGCAGGAAACATTATTTTACTAAGAGGTAGAACTATTAAACTGAATGTGTGGGTCAATCTGAGAATTAGAATATGAAGCTGTGTATTTTTGAGAGAGATATTTTGGGGTCATAGGTTTAATCATAAGATTGGTTTGTTCATGAAAAAAGTGAAGGAGTGTGGTCAAAATTCTCTGGAATAGATCATGAGATAAGTGTGTCAAAAGAGCAGTCACAAGTTCATTATTTTAAGATTAAAATTTAATTGATGAGTATACAATAAATACCTTGACATCCATCTCAACATACTCTATATCTATTAATAATAGATTTCAAAATTTAGAAACTCTATAATCTCCTCATACCCTTGATCGTGATCTCTCCATATACTCACATTACTTGTATACAACTAGTCTACCTTTTAGATATGGTTGATCTCTCTATAAGTGAATGTAATCAAGAATTAATAGAGAGCTTAGGCTAAGGATCTAGATTGGTAGGGGAGGGGATGAATTTTTAATCTTGCTAACTATGTTCTCGAGTCATCCCGCTCTGCAATGACTTGAACATAAGTCATTATATCAATCATAACTTGATAAAATAATGGTACGTGTACTGTTTCAACCATTATTACCCAATAAACTAATATACCCTCCATAATATCATTAATAACATGCTAATTAATCTCATATAACACTAAATCAATTATTATAATCTAATAATCATCATCACCTACATAGATATAAAAAAGGAAAAACATTTATGCATTATCTCAACATCCAAAAACCAATGTGCACTAACAATTTAACTCCAGCATATTATACCTCTAACAACCCTCATAGGTGGTGCATATACCACATCATCTGTAAAATCATCTCCTCTAGGCAGAAATAATATCATCCATCAGTGCACAACCCACCATGCAACATATGTATCTGTACACCCTACATCATTTATATTGGGGATCTATATAAATAAATCCCTACATCTATAGGTAAGGGAGTGAGACCCACCTATGATAAGCTAAATTTATACTATATCCTCACTATAACCCTTACACTCCTTACCAATACCCATGATCCCAAGGGCACATCTTTGTTGAAAGCAAAACTTCTAAGTAATGAGCTCATACTAAAAATATTTATACACATTAGGGCACCCATAACGATACCAAAAACTAACATGAATCTGACCAATTTTGTACCATCCGTGAGCCATATAAGAAGTCCTTTATATGACATCTATATAGTCATGTCTAAAGTGAACTTATCTAGTAATATCCTGCATTTCATGGTGTTTCATATGTTCATTCTCTCTGTATATCCTTTTTTTAAATCAAAATCCTAGTTGTTCATATGTTTATAAATAGACGTGTGTGAATGCATATTTACTTATAACCTAGTTCACTCATTACTTTATCTAAATCAATGTAGAGCTATATTTTATAATCACCAATTTGGAAAATATAGTTTTGTATAAAATCTAGTTACATTCTGACTAAAGATGAAGAGGTTTAGTGGCTACTATCTCAGTAGTAATTTTTCCAAATTAATATTTACCAAATAAATTTTTCATGTTCACAATATTATTTGGTTCATAATGTTTTTCAATGTTTTCTAGTAAAATGGAATAATAATTATGTTACATGTTGTCTTTTTTTAATTGTATTTAGTTTCATGTGTGAAGTTGACTATAATTTTTATTACATATGTTTCTCTAAGTTTCATACATGATATCATTTCTCATTTTCTGCCCTCTTTGAAAGGTAGGGCCATTAGAATTTAAGAGGTTTACAATAAAAATGTAAATCTATTTAGATAGAGGAAAATTACCTTGACGATGTCCCCCCTTTCTTACTTTATATGATAGTGTTGTATTAAACTTGTGCAACATGGACAAGACCGTTAGACATATGGTGAATTTTTTGAACTTATATACTTTCCCTAAAGGTAATTAGTCATATTAAATGGACTAGTTTAATTTAGAATCACTATTTTATAATGGAAATGATAACTTCTACATATCTATCTTGAAGTTGATTGGGTTATCTATGTTTCACATGATTTATAATTACTTATGACTATAGTAGAATATTTAATTATATTTTATATTGTGTTGCATCACTATTTTACCATATAATTTCATGGTTATAATTCTATTGGTAACTAAATGCGTAATGAAAAGGGTGGTGACAAATGAAAATATAAATGTTATTCTACACAATGGATTAGATTAAATGGTTGATTAGTTTTCTCTTTTTTTAATGAAATTATTTAGGGATGTATTATGATGATAAGGATAAATTTTATAGACCTATCTTGAAGTTAATGGGGTTATCTATGTTCAACATGATTACTAATTTACTTATGAATAGAATAGAATTTTTAATTATATCTTAGATTATGTTGTATCACTATTCTACTTTATAGTGTCATGGTTATAATTTTATTAGTAAGTAAATGTTTTATGAAAAAGGTAGTGATAAATGAAAATTTTATTTTTATTTTATGCATTGAATTATTGAATGATTGATTAATTTTATCTTTTCCACATTAAATTGTTTAAGGATATAGTTTTTATTTTTATGTGGAAAAATGAATACATGGGTGGATGACATAAATGATATTGAAAATGTTGTTTAAAAATTAATTCACTTTAAAATCATGTTTACAAATAAATTCACTTGAAAACATTGTTTACAAATAAATTCACTTAACTAAGAAAAGATTTTTTTCATTTAATAGATTATGATAATATTACTTGTTTTTACCCTTTGAAATGATATAATTATTATTAAAATTATATTATACAATGGCTATTTATCATGCTATTAATTTTTAATAAGTATTATTTTTGTAATACATTTTTTTTCCATTTATGCAAGATGGTATTTATATTTATATATTAGGTCACTTTTTTTTTCATTTTAAGTAGGACTCAATGTATCCATGTGGTTGATTAATTATCAAAATCAATCAATAGTAATGGCCCTATGTATAAAAATTCCATTTATCTTAGTTAACGATTGAGAAGTTACTACAAATATGGATAAAATAGAAAAAAATTAGTGCCATTTGCATTTTTATGTCATTAGATGCTATTATTTAAGAAAATATTTAAAAAAAAAGGTTTGGTTCTATGCTATTAGATATGTACATGAATGTGAATTTAGGGGGAGTGGATATGAGCACTATTTTTCTTTATTCACAATAGGGTTGATTTTAAGAGTCCATGATGAAAATCCCATTAGGTTTGTTTAGGTGAATCAGATTCATAGCCTTGGTGAATTTGACTATGTAGAGGAGGTGGAAAATTACATTGTTTATTTTCCACATGATTTACTAATAACATTTGGTTGGGGTGATAGTGTCCCTAGTACTGTGCACAATTTTTCCACTGCACGACACTATGTTATCGAGGGGAACTATGTTATCGTGTAACTGTAGTAACCATGAGACTTCATGTCACCACATGAAAATATGGTATTGGGAGGCACCATGATACCATAAGAAACCATGTTATCATGAGACATTAGTCTATTTATGTGACTTGATGGTATTGCATCATAGCATGATATCGGGTGACATCATGCTATCGAGTGATATGATACTTCTATGCAATAGCATGTTACCACACATTAATATGCCATTCGATGGCACCATGGTATTTCTCAAAACCATACTAAAACCATGCACCATATTATTAGATGGTACCATTCTATCACATAACTCTTATTGCCAAATGGCATTATGCCATCATTCAACCTGATGTTATCAATTGATAGTGTACCCTAATTTCTTGTCGATCACACCAATCAAGTACTCTAGCTCCCCTAATGGCTTATAAATACCCCATATTTATCTCATTTTGACACATTATTCTAAGGTTTTAATCATCCTAACTTTTCTTTCGAGGCTTCACTTACTACAACTTCAAACTCTATAATAAAGTTTCAATGGCTTCTAGATCTATAATGGTTATCCAAAACTTATTTTTTAAGAATATATTATGTAGAGAATTAATATGTATAGTGGAGCAGATAGAATCCTATGTGGATTCGATATATCAATGCAATCTCAGAGGCCTTATGCAGATGCCTCAATATGACATGATGATAAACAATAACTTGTTGTGATCTTTGGTTTCTTGATATAATCATACTGAGACCTATTTATATTTCTATTTTAAAAATAAATAAATATCCTTTGGTACCTCTCTATTGCATATTTATAATTTAATAGGCCTTAAACATTATAATGCAATCCTTGTTAGCACCAACATTTTTGTATTTAATGTTGATAAAAATTAGTTGGAGTCAGTCTACAAAGTGGTGATAGACCCAACTGGTAAGTGTTAGATTTATTAATGATATTAACATTTTTTAATTTTTTTTCTAAATCATTTATTATAATTAGTTTGATGTAATAATTTAAATTGCATGTTTTCTATTTTTATTATAGATAGTCAGAACCAAAGGGGAATCCTGATTGAAAAAATCACTAATCTATTTCTCAAATCTATTATGCATTTCTTCCAAGCTAGTATTGTTTTGTAAGGAAGACCATCAAACATTCCCTTCTAGGTTATTTACAAAAAAATTCATTTTCTTTTGAGTGTTGTATGTGACTGGTGTATGGTTATACCTAATAGGATTAGGGTTGATTTGAATTATGTGTTTTTGAAAGACACTTGCACCATTTCATCCTCCAACTATATTATGGCCTTATATTTTGAGGCATAATATGATATACAAAATATTTCAATTCCCACTAACCTCCATAAAAAAATAAAAGCTAATGATTTGTCTATCAAGAAACAAGAGTTAAGTTTAGTTTTTCTAATAGTCACCTCTCTTGATTTATACATATTTAAAATTTTAACATTTATTATTCTATTAGTTATTACAGGTAGGAGTGTGTGCATTTAACACAAAAAAGGTAGTATCCATAGGTCAAAGTGCTCCAGAGGGATTTGGTGATACCTAGTCCATGAAGTATTCATTCTATTCATTTCAAATTTTCAAATACTTAAGAAGTTATTCTATTTCATCTCTACTTCTAGGTTCCCCCAAATGTCCTTTAATGTTTATTTTTTTATTATTTGATGGAAAAAATATTTTTCATATTAGTTTTTATTTTATTTTGTAGTTGACTCTCAAATTGTTACTATTAAGGATTCTTGCCATCTTGTCACCTCTATTCATTTTTACATATTTCAAATATTAACATTTATTATCCTATTACTTGTTATAGGTAAGATTACATGCAATTTACACAAGAAAATAAGTAGCTTCCAGAGTTTGGAATGCTCCAGAGGGTTCTAGTGATAACCAGTCCATGAATTTTTCATTCAATTCATTTCAAATTTCTAAACACCCAAGAATTGATTCTATTTCATCCCTGATTCTAGGTTCCACCAAATGTCCTTTAATTTTTATTTCTTTTATTATTTAATGGAAAAAATATTTTTCAGGTTAGTTTTATATTTTTTTTAATTGAATCTTGAATTGTTGTCATTGAATATTCTTGCCACCAAAATGATCAATCTTTGCCACCTTACAGCTTTCTTTTTAAAATGAAGTTTCTTAGAATTGTGTAGTTTATCAACTAGATATTTTATTTGTTTTACAGGTGAAATGATGCATAAAAATAGGGTCTAAGAGTTTAGTTTAATAAAAAATTAGCATTTTTCTATTTATAAAAATTATATATTTTTAGAATAAAAATTCAATTTCAGTTGAATTTTGTCCCATAGGATAATTTTAGTGTCTAGAATATTTCAAAATATTTTTAGCGCTACACACACTTGCATATGTGACTTACTAAAAATAGCAGCTGCTAAAAATAGAAGTTTTATTTTAGACATTAGTTTTTTTTAGAATCTTTACATTGTCAACTTTAAATTCTAATTTGAGGCTTATTTAAGTATGGTATTGGTTTGTAATTATTTCAATCAATCAATTTTGAGTATTGTTTCAAGATCCTGGCCTCTTGGTAATTTTTTTATTTTTTTTAGTTTTTAGGTTCATTATCTTGTATTAGAGAAAGTTTGAATCTTGGAAAAGTAAAGAATGGCGAGAGGATGAGGAGGTATTGCATAGATGAGCCAAAATATATAAGAGCTATAGAGGTAAGCTCAACAATTAACAGAGGTTATCACCAATTAGCAAAAAAGACAAGTTGGTGATGAGGAAGACACATATCATGATGAAGAAATTCAATCAGAAGAAGATTAATAGGAGAAGCCACTATCAATGGAAGAGAAGATGGTTTACTCTTTAGAAGGAAGGAATGAAGGAATGAAGGTTGATGTTCTAGCTTATGGAGGCAGTTTAAAACCAGAGGAGTTGATCTATTGGATGAATAACACAGAGAATATAATTGAGTAGAGAACTATGAGAGCACACAAGAATGTAAATTTTGCATGCACAAAATTTAAAGGTCATGCAATGATTTGGTGGGATCACCTACAAAAAGAGAGATAGAGAAAAGTTAAAGAGAAGATTAATTCATGGAAAAAGATGTAGAAGAAGCTAAGGGAGAAATTTATTCTTGTGGATTATGCACAAACCTTATACAAAAAATTTCAAAATTTGAAGCAAAAATATCATAGTATACAAGAGTATTCAAATGAATTTTATAAACTTTCCATATGAGTGGATCATGATGAAACATAAGAGTAGATGGATGAAAAGTATGTAAATGTTTTAAATTTTTTTATTAAAAATGAATTAAGCATGCATAAAATACTTAACATGAAGGAGGCCATTAAATTAACTTTGAAGATAGAAGAAAAATAAAATAGATAGAATTTCATAAGGACATCTATTGGTCCAAGAAGAGGTAGATCCCCTCCAATAAGGGGATGAGGTGGTTTTAATACCAACATAGATGTCTTTAATTCTAATGAAGGTGAATCATCATGTCGTACAGAAAAGAAATATGATAATAGGAAAGGGTTTCAATACCAACAAAGAGAAAGATGATTTCAAAGAGAATGAGGTTACAATGGTGCTAGAGGATGGTTTCTAAACCAATGTGGATCTTATATTTATTATATATTTAGAGAATAAGGGCACAGAGCATTTGAGTGTCCAAACTATCAAGATCAAGAAATGAGACAAGAAGATCACCCAAGAGTAAATCTAGTTGAGGTTGAAATAAAACAGCAAACCACTGAAGTTATAGCATCAAATGTTGGAGAGAATCTCATGATGAAAAGAACCATTATCACTCCAATGAAGGAACAAGTATAAAATAAAGAAGGTGGTGATTCATGGCAATGATCAATTTTTTTTAACAATATATACTTTGGGTGGAAAGGTATGCAAAGTAATTATTGATGGTGATAGTTGTGAAAGTATGGTTTCTAAAAAAAGGATTGAGAAACTAAATTTACAATGTGAAAAAAATCTTAACTCTTATCAAATTTCATGGTTTAAGAAAAGGAATAAGGTTACAGTACATAAAAGATGCTTAATCAAGTTTTATATAGGAAAAAATTATAATGTCAAAATAGTTTATGATGTTATTTCAATGGATGCATGTCATGTGTTATTGGGGAGGACATGGCAATTTGATATAAAATTAGCTCATGATGGAGAAAAAAACACATACACTATTTGGAACGGTGGTACAAAAGTTATTTTTGTTACTTCTTAAAGTGGAAGAGAAGATAGAAATCATGCTATTTACTAAAGAATTTGTCCAAGATATGAAGATAACAAGATGCTATTATGCACTAGTAGAAAAGAACAAAGAAAAAGAAATGGTGCCAATACCAATAGAAGTAGCAAGAGTATTGAAAAAACACGTAGATGTTATCCCTGATGAGTTACTAGATGGTTTACCATTAAAGATAGATATTCAACATCACATGATTTGATTCGAAGATCATCTCTACCCAATCAAGAAACTTATAAGAGGAGTCTAAAAGAACATACAAAATTAAATAAATAGGTTACTAAACTAGTAAGGAAGAAAGTGATAAGGGAGACTATGAGTCCATGTACAATATCAGTGTTGCTAACTCCAAAGAAAGATGAAGAATGGAGAATGTGTGTGGATAATAAAACAATTAATAAAATTACAATAAAGTATAGGTTTCCTATACCTCGTTTACATGATATGATGGATGCACTTACAAGAGAAAAATATTTTAGGGAAATTGATCTATGGAGTGGGTATTATCATATTCAAATTCATGAAGGATATGAGTGTAAAATTGCATTCAAGACTAGGGATGGATTATATGAGTGGATGGTGATACCATTCAAATTATCTAATGTACCTAGCACATTTCTGAGGGTGATGACTACAATTCTATGAGAATATATTGGTAAGTTTGTGGTTGTTTATTTTGATATTCAGTAAGACTAAAGAAGAAAAAATACAACATTTGTTAATGGTATTAGATTTGTTAAAAAAGAAAAAGTTGTATGCAAATATGAAGAAGTGCAGGTTTATGTAGAATAGTTTGGTTTTTTTGGGATTTACAGTTTTAAAAAATGGTGTGAAAATAGATGAAGAAAAGATAAAGCTAATTGTTGAGTGGCCTATTCCAAAAAAATATTATAGAGGTAAGAAGTTTCCATTGTTTAGCAACTTTTTATAGAAAGTTTATTAAAAAAAATAGTAGTATTGTGAAGCCAATAACATATTGCATGAAAGGGAATGAATTATCATGGACTAGAGAATCCTTAAAAAGTTTTGAACTTATGAAGAAAAAGATTATATAAATACCAATTTTAGCATTACCATATTTTAACAAAGTATTTTAGGTTGATTGTGATGCTTCATTTGTAGGCATTGGTGTTATGTTGAGTTAAGAAGGAAATCCAATAACATATTTTAGTGATAAATTGAATGGGGTAAGGACAAATAATTCTACTTATGATGTTGAACTTTATGTAATTGTACAATAATTAAGACATTGGTGGCATTATCTAGTGCCTAAGGAGTTTATCCTATTTACAGATCATGAGGTTTTGAAGTATGTGAATACATAAAAGAAGACAAATAGTAGGCGTGTAAAGTGGATTTCTTTCTTGCAGAGATATGCTTTTATGTTAAAACATAAATCAAAAAAATAAAATCAAGTAGCTGATGCATTGAACAAGATGGTAGTGTGATTAACTACTACAGTGAGTGAAGTAATTAGATTTGAAGATATTAAATAATTATATGGTATTGATCTATATTTTAGCAAGGTATTTGAGTAGTGTAGGAATTCATTAATAGGTGGGATAGATGCTATTCATGATGAGTATCTTATACAAGAAGGTTATCTCTTCAAATAAAAATAATTATGTATTCTAGTTGGGTCTCTATGAGACAATAGAATAAGAGAATTAAATAGTGGAAGTTTGGATGGACATTTTAGTAAGACAAAGAAAATAGCTTTGGTGGAGGAAAAGTATGTTTGTCTAAAGATGAAGAGAGATGTGACAAGGTATGTTTCAAGGTGTAGAATATATTTGGTAACTAAAGAACATGCACAAATTACCGGCCTTTACATATAATTACCATTTCTAAGAGTACCATGGACATATTTGAGTATGGAATTTGTGTTGTGATTACCAAACACACAGAGAGGTAATGATTCAATTTTTATTGTTGTAGATATATTTTCTAAAATGGTTCATTTCATTACATGTAAGAAAACCAATGATGCCACTAAATTTGTAAAATTATATTTTATGGATATTGTGAGATTGAATGGTGTTCCAAAAACTATTACTTTAGATAAGGACACAAGATTTTTAAGTCATTTTTGAAGAACTTTGTGGAAGAAGATGGGTACTGAGCTACAATTCAGTAGTGCATATCACCCAAAAATAGATGGATAGATAGAAGTTGTGAATATGATCTTGGAACATTTATTGAGAATCATAATGGGAGAGAAGCCAAAGCAATAGGACTTGGGTTTACCACAAACCAAGTTTGCACATAATAGTTTAGTGAATAGATCGAAAGAAAAGTCACCTTTTCAAATTGTTTAAGGGAAAAATCCTATGGGTATTTTATATTTGTTACAATTATCAATTGAAGATAAAATTAGTGATGACATAAAAGAGTTTTTAGAACATATTCAATAGTTTCAGGGAGTCAGAAGAAAGTTACAGGAAAGTAATAAGAGATATAAAGCAGAAGTAGATATTAGAAGAAGATCCAAGGTATTTGAAGGAGAGTTGGTAATGGCCTAATTTAGAAAATAAATATTTTCAAAAGGCACATACAATAAGTTAAAGTAAAAAAATATTAGCCCATGAAAAATTATGAATAAAATCAATGACAATGCTTATGAGGTGAGTTTACCATATAATTTTGATATTTATCTAGTATTTAATGTTTAAAATTTATATGAATTCCATGAAGAAGATGGTGAAGGTGATGAAGATGAATAATTAAATTGGCAACAATAGGTTCTAAATAAAAATAAGGATAAGATAGTGCAAGTTTTGGATATAAAGATAGTGAGCACAATGCAAGAGAATTATAATAGATATTTGGTCCAGTGGGAAAGATTGAGGCAAGAAGACAACACTTGGATTATAAAATGGGAGCTAAATAATATTGACAAAGACAAATGGTAGTAGTAAAACCAAGACAACTTGTGGGATCTAAGTTATTTTCAACTAGAGGAGAGTGATATAGAAATATAACATTCAAAAATTCAATTTAATAGCTTTTTATAAAAAAAAATCTATTTTTAGAAATTGTATATTCTTAGAACCAAAATTCAAATTCAGTTGAATTTCATTCCATTGGATAATTTTAGTGTTTATAGTATTTTAAGATATTTTTAGAGCTATACACACTTGCATGTGTGACATACTAAAAATAACAACTGCTAAAAATAGAAGTTTTATTTTAGACTTCATATTTTTTTTAGAATTTTTGTATGTTAACTCTAAATTTTGAGTTGAGGTTTATTTAAGCATGGTTTGGGTTTGTAATTATTTCAAGCAATAAATATGAATTAATTTTGAGTATTATTTCAAGATCTTGGCTTATTTATAATTTTCTTATTTTTGTTAGTTTTTGGGTTCATTATGAAAGCACCACTATTGCTCTAATAAGGACAATAATAAAAGAAGAGGAAATTATCACAAGATAATAAGAAGGGAAGAGGTAACCCTGACAAGGACAATAAAAATGGAAGAGGTAGTCACCTCGACTATAGGTAATAATAGATTTGATTTGAATTTGCATTAATTTTATATTTTTGAATCTACTGGTTTTGAATGATTTTTTGTTTTGCAATCCACTTTACATCTTCAAGGAGACAAAGAATTATGTCACCACCCCCACAACCCATCTAGACTCAAAGAAAAGGAAAGAACATCTCACTCCCTATATAGAGTAAAGGAACCTAGAAAATTTATAATTTTCCAAATTTCTTTGTTGGTGGTGTTTTTAGTGCATAGGTTTTAACATGTTTGTAGTAAATTGATCTAGATGAATAGTTTCTTAGAATTGAAAGTGTGCCCCCAAATGATGGTGGATTTAATCCACATGATTTCATTGAAGTTTCTAATGTTCCTATAGAAGTGCCTTCTATGGATACCTGTTCCCCATATACCCCACCCCACACTGATAATTTGAATGTTTATGATGATTCCATCTCTAAATTTTCATTGAGAAATCTAGTTTTAGAAAATATGCTTGCTAATTTGAGAGAGGGTGTTATTAAGTAATTTAATGATTTAAAATAATGGGAGACAAGTGAAAAATAACTTATCAAAGAAACAAATTCTCATTATCAAAACCATTTATAAAAAAACTTATTTGTTTTCACTTGTTTAAAATGAACCCTTAAAGATTGACACTTTATTCTAGTAAGCTCAATCTAGATTAAATTCTATTAATAATGTTTATAATGATAGGGTTCTAGGGATTATGATAAACATGTTAGAAAATTTAAATCGAGAAGCCAAGGCCTATTTGAATAAGTGGGATAGAGATATAAACTTTGTTATCATTGCACAAGTAGAGAAGGAAAATGTTTTGGTAAGTTTTCATTCTCTATAACATGTATTTTAGTTATTAATATGTGTATGTGCTTCACACATATAATTTATTAATTATAGGAAAAATATGAAATTTTGAATCAAGAAGCACACCTTTCTAAAGTGCATTTGAAAAATAATCACAAAAGTATCACCTTAGTGATTGCATTGAAGGAAAAGCTTGTCCCATTAAATAAATAGAACAACACTTTGAAAAAAATAATTAAAGAGCATGAGATTGATCCAAGCATTTTATTGAAGCAAAAAAGAGATGCAGATCTAACTATTCTTTCAATTGGTATGTAGCTAATGGGGAGAGGGTAAATCTTGAAAATATCAATTCTACTATAGGGGATCTTGAGAAGGAAGGAGTGATAATGGAGAATACACAGATAGGTCAAGACAAGAGGATTTCCATGGAGGGTGATAGAAAATAGCAAGTGGGTGGAGAGTATGTTCTAGACAAATGTTAACTTGCTTCAAATAATTTATAATATTCAAAATGATAGTTTATAATGTTCCAAACAATTGATATAATGTTTGTTTCAAAAACACTTGTTTTATTCAATACAGTTTAAAATACCAACAATATTTAATAGTTGTTCCAAATATTGTGGGTATATAATTATAATATTTTAAATATTTAAAATCTATTGTGTTCAAGTTTATATATTATATGGATTCATACTATCGTAGTAGTTGTAATATTTGAAAAAGTGTTGTTTGAATGTATTGTTTAAATATTCATCAATGTAAACTATTGTGGAGGCAATGTTAGGAAATTTAAATATTGATATTATTTATAGTTATAATTTTATGCTATAAAAATATAACGTATATAGGATATGAGGAGATTGTGGTGGAATAATGTAATTTGGAAATATGCAATCCCAAACTATAGGAAAAAATTTTCCTATATATTTGTGTAATGGTTCTAGTGTAAAGGAGCAATAGAATAATATTGATGTGATAAAAATATTTGTCTGTATTTTAATTTAAGACATATGTATGTATTAAATCTATGTATAGGCTCTCAAAATTACTATTATAGACAATTAAAAGAATGAAAACAACAAAACTTATTAATTAGAGTTTTAATGGCATGAGAACTAGTGTTCTATAGTGCACTATGCATGTCTACACATAATACTTGTATGATTCAATGAATTCTGTAATAAAATGATTTGTAGAATTTTGATTAGAATTATGACTACTTCTTAATGAATGACTTACATTGCAAAGGTTATATAAGTACTATTTGAAATACACAAAATTATAATATGACAAATAAAGTGATTAATTCTAGTGAATTAAATAAGAATCATAATTGTAACATGAAGGAATTAGGATATAAAATTTAATCTATTTGAAGATGAAAGAATATAAAATATTTCAAAAAATAGTAATTTTTATACTTATCAAAGTAAAAGTCAGGGAGCTGAAAGAATCCTTGAGAAACTTGATCATCATAAGTGTGATTTGCATCTATCATGCTGGTTCCATATTCAGTCTCGATATTCACATCCTCTATATTGGTAGCTATATTACACATACCTCTCCTTTCAACTAGATAATTCCATGTTACCACTACTCTATCATAAATAAATTTAAAAAAAAAATCACAAAATAATGCAAAACAATAGTCTCCATCAAGTCTCTAGATTTTTATCCAATCTATTTCTAAATTTTGACTTCATGAAGGATAATTCACTAAACACTTGCACATATTCCATAGATCCTAAAATCATTGTTTGAAAAAGTTCATATAATCTAAAATATTCAACTAATAATTTCTTGTTAGATGCTACTTGGATTTTAAAAATTCCATAGCTTTGTAATGGCACCATTTTCTGGTGGCTCACTTAAACACTAAAATTGATCCATCATTGTAATCCCAAACTATGTTGACTGAGACATTAGTAATTTTTTTTTCAAAATACGATTAATCTATTCTCCATTCACATCTATAGATTGACAAAAATGCGTAAAAATTGTAACCATGTATTTGTGAAATAAATTATTGATTTGTTCTTGACTGTTAACATTGTCCTAAAAATTTAGATTCACAACTCCCATGCCCTCCAAAAACTCATCCCTTTGAAAACATTCTCTGATCTCAGAGAATAAACTTTTTGAGTTTTTTCTTAATTTAATTTGTGTATTAGACAAAATAGTATCATATAGTAGATGTGTCATAGGTACATCTTCAAGTTCAACTCCCACAAGTTTAAGTCTTTCAGACCATGTATGCATTGGGATCTCAATGTCTTTTAGTACAAAACAAATATGATCATGTATATTGAATTTCAAATAAGTCTCTGGATTATTAAAATATATAAAAATTTGCTAGGTTCTAAGAATAGATTTGTGAAATCTTTTATTCAATGTGTATAATATATCTAAAAAATGACATGCACATTTTCTCAAATGTATGAAGTCAACAATATAGATAGATCACTCTTGGACATGTTTCATTAAACAGTTGATTTCCTTCAACATTGGCAAAATACAACATAATGTGAATAAAGTTTCAAAATTTGATAAATGACAGCAAATTTTTTGCTTTGTAAACTTCCCTATGATATTTATACATAAAAACTAACAAAGACAAATATTCCTCAAAAAATTTGTATGATGGTTCATACATGGAAATGCATTTGGTTTCAACATCATTCAGTAGTTTTTTTAATGATATATCACCCCAATTGCATATTTATGGTACTCTATAAATCTTTTTTGAGTTGATTGACATGTAAACATGCAAGGCATGAATAAGCTCTTCTTTTTTGCAATATTACTGAATAAGCTGATAATTTTGTATGCAAGATTCATCCTATGATCCATGAAATGAATTAAAAATCATAAATGGATAAACTATTTATTGAAGGAAAACACACAGCCCGTTTCTATACCACTGCATCAATGATGCACCATCAACGCTAACACACACCAGCTTCATAGCTATGGAAAAATCATCCATCCTAGATCTCTCTCTTAAATTGGATACAACAAATTTATGAAGGTTTTTTGCATTGCAATTTTTTAGCATTTTATGGATAGCTAAAAGATGAGATTGCCTTGAATATTTTTCAAAAGTGTATACATGCATGCAAACCTAGGTTGTGTTGTCAACTATAGTGAATTCATCGATGGATAGTGAGATTAACAGTGATCTCTTAACACTTTATTTCAAGTATTCCGTCTCAACAATGGCTAGACATTCTTCTATTTCCCAAGCATTGTTATCCAACCAATGTGACTATGAAATATCAAGAAACCCATTATTTTATAACAAAATTTTGTAATCTAGAAAATAAAAAATGGGTCTGCCTTTTTTTTAAATGTGGAAAATAGTAGAGAAATATACATATTTTGCCTTAAGATTGGATTGTATAACTTTCCAAATTGTGCTTTTATTTTTCCAACTTTTTCAACAAAATATTTTTCTAGTTTTCGATCATTTTCATATTGACATGCATATCTTACATGCATGAATTCTTCTATATATTTTCATCTGTGTGTTCTTATTATATATCCATTTAGGTGCTTCACACACACACACACACACACACACACACACACATCAATCATGCAACTTAAATTGGAAATAATTGAGAGATATTGTGAGAATATGTGTGTGTGTGTGTGTACACACACACACACACATTCTCACAATATCTCTCAATTATTTAAAATTTAAGTTGCATGATATATATATATATATATATATATATATATATATATATATATATATATATATATATATATATATATATTCTCACAATATCTCACAATTATTTCCAATTTAAGTTGCATGATGTGTTATTTTCCAAGTTTCCAATTGCAAATTATACATCTACATTCTGGTGGAGGCTCATTACAATTTTTCATATCATGTTACTATTCTATATGTATCATTCCTATATCACTCTTTTTTTTAATGCTATATAAAATTTATAATTTGATATTTGATTGTTTTGTTGTGTTTTCTCATTATAAGCAATACCTGAGGAATAAATAGAGACAATTGATTCCAGAACATAGTCAATGTGCTTATTAGGTGGGAAAAAAAATATTTTTTGGTTATCAATCAAAGGCTCAATAAAATTGGGGGGTCGGGGGAACAATAAAATTTTATCATCATTTGTCTTTTTTTATATGGTTGAATGTATTTATTTAATAAAAATAATCAAATTACGTTGTAATTGGGTGTGATTACATATGATATGAAACTAAATTTTGGGGAAGTCTTTTTTCATCATCATATTTTTTATTTGAGAAAATATGAACAAACTACTCTTTTATCATGTGGGAACAAATACATGAAGATATATTTGGAGAAATAACTATACGTAAGTTTCATTTTTCTTTATTTCATGATCAAATGTTGTATTTTTAGAAATTTTTATTAAATTAAGCTTTGATTAGGTCTGATAGAATACTTAAATTAGATTAAGGAAAGTATAATATGATATATAGAAGATATTAAACGGTAGTATGTGTAGTTATAAGACTTTATAATACCTTATTCAATTGAGGAATAGTTTTAGTTATCAATGCCTTCAACAGACCTATTATTATGTAAGGTTTTTCTAGAGACAAATGTGTAATAGATTTAATTACTGATATTTCTAAAGACCTTTTATTTTACACCTTATCAAATCTTCTCTCATCAATAAAATTATTATATTATTATAAAACATATTAATAAAACTTATTATTTTTTATGAATATTCAAAGCTAAATAGTTCCAAAAAAAAATCTTAAGTGCACTAATTTTAAGTCAATTCATGTTTAAAATATTAACATTGATTTTCTATATTTTTATACCAAATTTTTCAAAAATATCATTTATAAATATTAATTGTAAATATTTTTTCCTTCAACATATATTTGTACATACATAAGTACAATTACTTTGATTGATTTTGAATGGAATTATTGATTGACATATAATTACTTCGATTGATTTTGAATGGAAATATTGATTGACATATAATTACTTCGATTGATTTTGAATGGAAATATTGATTAACATATATCTTGAATTTCATTTACATATATCTTGAACATATTGAAATTCTTGTATCCTATAAAATCGTGACATGTTTTGTCATTATATAGTTTTTATAACCAGGTAATGGGTGATCAAGGTTGGCTAAAATGAAGTCAACTAAGGAGAGTTGAGTCTCTTTTGATGACCTTACACACACTAGTTCACACACTTGATTGTAGTGTTTCATTGAGTCGTTTGACTAATTTTTATCTCTAAATATGGATTTAATATAATATCTGAGTTGATTTAACTTGATGTACAACTATTTAAACATGTGTGGCAGTTTGTTAGGATAAGAGTTGGTTGCTTGATGTGAAAATAGCATGGGAGTGTTGGTGACGCGAAGGGATTTTCACTCATTGTTTTGTCCAACACATCGATGCATTACTTATGAATTTAAACTTGCATGAGCATGGAAATGATATTAAACCTCATCTTTGAGCTTTGTATGACTTGAACCATGAACATAATTGCTAGATATCTCTTCATTAAAACTATATAAAATGATCAATACTTCAAATAAAAGATGATCAATACTTGGAGTAAACGAAAGAATGAATATTACTGAATCAGATGTGATTCAATTTGTTTGTTGATTATTTTACTATTTAAACTTGTTAGTTTTTTTTGTTACTACATGTATTGTTTCCAAAACACTTGATTGATAATCAAAATTTTAAATGATTTAGCCTTCTTATTTTATATGCAATAAATCAATAAGTAGGAAGGTGAAATTAAAATGAGTGGTTTTAAAGGCCATTCATAGGCATCCTATAAATCCCGTAATGTAATAAGTAGGCTCCCATTTTTATTGTCGAATAGTTTTACTAGTTGAGATCTGATTTGAAATAAATAATAGAGTTTGAAATTAAATGATAGAGTTGGTCTGAATAGTTTTTCTTATATTTAAATTTAAGTTAAGATTTAATTTTATATTAAATAATATAAATGGTTTAATTTTATTTTATTTTTATTTTTATTTATTTTATTTTTAAGTTAAATTTAATAAATGTGATATTTTACATATATAATTAAAATGATTTATTTAATATTAAAGTTAAGAACTTGTTATGATATTTTTGTGTATAAACAAATAATAAAGAATTACAAATATTTATAAGAATATATTTTTCTTATAGAACTTAGATATATTTTTTTTCAGTTTTGTGGTTATGAACTCATTAATACTTTATTCAATTTAATATTTATTTAATTATTTTTTCATATTAATCTTATTATTTAATTCTTAATATTTTCCTATGAATTGAAATAATACCTATGTTATATATTCTCTAATATTTTATTATATTCAATTAAATTTACGATTACTTATTACACATGATTCTATAGATTTCTTACATTAGGGTCATTCCAATTTTGAGGTCTGCAAAGGAACTGGAAACCTATTTGTTTACAGCCAATGTGCCTCATTGATGTTCTCATTTTCTTCTTTAGACTGTTAATGATGCATTGACGCATTGGATTTGTCTACCATAGAAAATACCTTTGGAGGCAGAGTACATTTGTTGACAAGGACATTAGAATATTTGTTTATAGATGAAATTACTTATATCATATAAATTATTTTAATCTAGAATCATTATTTTATAATATCAAGGACATTCGTTATAGATGTATCTTGAAGCTAATGGGATTAACTATATTCAATTATGATGACGATATATCTTTCAATTTTTTGATAGGTTGGATTGTACTACTGTTGTACCATATAACATCATGGTTACACTTATTTTTGTGAATAGATATTTTCTAACAATAATTTTGATAAATCAAAAAATTTAGTATTCTTTGATTTTATGGATTAAATTGAAAATTTTATTTATTTATTTATTTTTTTGGGGAGGGATATTTCTGTTCTTATTTTATTAAAAAATAATTACATGGATAGATATTTTAAATGACATTAGAAATATATTTTGTTTAAGATAGAAGATTTTTTTTTTAATATTATATAATAATTTTATTTGTCTGTATCTTTTTAAATAATTTAATCATTAATTGAAAATAAATTAATATAGTTTAATTGTTTATCATATTATTAGCTTTTTGTAAATATAATTAGTTTATTTCCTTTCAGATTCATTCAATTTAGAAGGAATTTATATTTGGATATGTGGCATTTTTCTTGTTTTAAGTACGACTTGAGGAATTAATATGGTTCATTGTTTTATAAATTTAATTGGCAATATTGGATCGATGGGTTCTTACAATTAGAAGAGAATAGAAAATGTTTTTACCATTATTATTCTTTATGTGATTGGATTAATTATTTAAGAAAAATGATTTAAATTAGGTTATGATTGGATTAATTATTTAAGAAAAATTATTTAAATTAGGTTTTGATTATGTTTTATTATATTTTGATATGAATGTAACTTTGGGTGGAAAGGGTATATGTGAGCATCAATTTAATATTTTTCATGATCATTTTTTTTGTTTTACTATTAAATAAATGATTGTATATTTGGGTGAAAATGAGTATATGTGAGTATAATTTACTGTTATCTCATGACTATATATTAAAAAAAAATTAATTAAATTAGATTACAATTAGGTATAAATAGTGTATGATATACACATGGATACATGAGTGTAGATTTCATGAAAATAGGGTAAGATAGAAAAAGAATTAAAAGGGTGACATTCTATATATCAAGTTTAATTTTTAAATTTGACCTCATCAGATGATCTCTTATCATCCAATATATAAATATTAAAAATTTTGTTTTTTAACACATCATTTAAACGATGGCATGAATTCATTATTGGATACTTTCGACAGATGTATTATTTTCCACCTCATCTAATCTTCTCATATCATTATTTATATATATATATATATATATATATATATATATATATATATATATATATATATATATATATATATATATATATATATATATTAAACAATCCACAGTAACTTTAAAAATACTTAGGCATGTTGATTTTAGGTTATTTTTGACTCATAATTTTAAACACTTAAAATTATCAAAATGTCATTTTTCAACAAAGTTTGACTTGAACGTCACTACCAAAATGGTTTAAAATGCTTTGAAAATATGTGACTTATTCCATTGAATATTATTAAGGTTCTAAAATGTCATACTCAACAATAATCTAAAACTTTCAAGTCATTTGGCCATTGATTTGTTCACAACTAAGATTAAGGAATGAGCTCCATTACATTAACCTAAAATTAAAACTAAAATATAAAAACATTATGCATAACAATAAGATATATATATATATATATATATATATATATATATATATATATATATATATATATATATATATATATATATATATATATATATATGCGCTCCATTACATTAACCTAAAATTAAAACTAAAATATTAAAACATTATACATAACAATAATATATATATATATATATATATATATATATATATATATATATATATATATATATATATATATATGCGCTCCATTACATTAACCTAAAATTAAAACTAAAATATTAAAACATTATGCATAACAATAATATATATTTATATATATATATATATATATATATATATATCTTTAAGCGATGTTGGTAGTTTATCTATATAATAATGGTAGTAAAAAATTACTGATATTTAATACTTGGAGACTTCAATAATGTTTTGAACATAAGGTAATTTGAAGATTGTGTAACTTTTGAACCCTGCTTTGTTGAAGAGTTGTTTAAATTCTACCTCTGTCTTCTCCTTTCCACCAGTGCTGAATACCATCATTCCAATATCAAAATCTAATCCCACTCGCTTTGAGCATAGTTTTTCTTCATCTTCATTTTCTTCATCTTTCACAATAAGATCATCTATAACTAACAGTTTTCCATCGTCTCGAACGGCCTCAGAACACTTTTTCAACACTCTCACACAATTCTCATCGTACCAATCATGTAAAACCCACTGAAATAACATTTTCCATTAATCTTTTCTTACAAAATTATTGAAAAAATTATAACAAAAAATAACATATTATATATATAACATTTTCTATTAATATATATATTTTAAATGATGAAGAACATATAATAACAAAGAACATATTATATTTTATATGCGTACCTTCATAAAAATTGCATCTGATGATGGTATTTGCTCAAACATGTTACCGCTCACATATTCTACTCCTACATTACAATTTATCACATACTCTATATATCAATTAGAGAGATTCCTTATCATTTCCAAAACTTTAATTTATATTTTATTAATATATTAATTAATAAAAATAATAATAATATGTAATACAAACATAATTATAATAAAAATGTCATCAATTCATATTTATAACTCAATATCAATGTAAACCAAAAAAAAAAAAAACTTTTCAAATCTACAGTGTTTACGCATTTTTTGAAAAAATAATTATTTTTTTTAAAATACATTCTTAATTATTATTTTTAATACAAATTGTTGATTTTATATATATAAATTATATTGATTGGTTAAATATTTAAAATTCACTAAAAATATTTTTAAATCTCATACCTCACATTAAATTTAAAAAATAAAAAATTAATAATATTTCAATAAATCTATATTTTTTCTATTCCTTTACAAATGTTTATAATTAATAATTATTTAAAATAAAAATAATATTATTAATTTTTTTAATTTGAAAATAATTAAAACTAAACTTTTGAAAAACCTTTCTAATAACATTTTATTTAACTAAAATAATTTATCATCAAATTTGTATAATAATTATGATGGTATAATAAAATAAAAACATTTATGGTTATATAATAATGTTCAATTTATTTTAAATTAAAAACAAATTAAATTAAATTTTATATTTATATATATTGGGTTTATTTATATAAAATAATTTTAAACTTTCTTATGAAATAACTATAATATAAAAATAGTGAAGAGGGTAATTTATAACACCATTCACGATGAAAGGAGATTAGATTAATAAATGAATTTAAATATAGGCTCCGGGTTACTGAGCATGCTATTTATAAATGAATGTAAAAACTAAGAGAATTCACAATAAATACAGAAGTATTGGCTTCTTCACAGAAATGTTTGGTACAGATATTTTGAACATATTTCTATGTAGCATAGGCTACGATGAATCTTACCAGCAATGGGAGAGGTAGAAGCAATTACGTGAGGCAAGTCAAAATTAATTCATGTAATGTGTTTGTAGTGCTGAACAATAACAGACAAGGCAGACCCCATGCCACCTGCAACATCCACCAAAATATTTATCTTCTCAAATCCCCTCTCATAAATCTTCACAACAGAAGCCATGACAGCACGAGTGTCACAGCTGATGGCCTCGTTAAACATCTTGTTTGCTTCAGGATACATCATCGTGTGGTCCCAGTGGCTCATCCCAAAAGCCTTCTGGAAGGCGCAGCAGCCTTCCAGCACAGACTCGCGAAGATGCAGCCATCCTTGGAAAGCAGTCTCGCTGACAGATCCCAGCAACAAAGGAACATAACTATAATTTTGACCTCTTTTACTTATTTTCTTAACAAGCAATTTGGAAAGGCTCGTGAGGCCATATCTGAATTGCTTGAAATCCTGTGCGGGGTCTCGCAAAAGACCTGGTAGGAGGCTAGAAATCTGAGAATACGAAAGAGGTATTCTATGCAAGGGGGAGTATTTGTAGAAGCCAAAATGTGAGCAGCAATTTGATGAACGGTTAGAGAGCCTGAAGCTTCAGCAATTATATCTGGGATCCCCAGCAAAACAGCTGCTCTCAGAGCCATGGGCCTCGCCAGGCTCATGATTTCATGGAGTTTAAGCAGAGCTAGGGAACTCTCATCATCGCAAGCATGATCAGGCTGGGGAGTTGAAATTGCAACATCTGAAGCAGCAGCAGCAGGAGGAGCAGCCATGGAAAACAATGCCTGGAGAAGAGCAAATATTTGAATTTTTAGTAATATTAAGTTAAGTAGCTATTTATAAACTGGTCCATAAAAAGTAGGCAACAAATTTTTATGAGAACAAATTTACCTAAAATTGGTTTACCCAACTCCTGTCATTTTCATTGATTTTCCTTCCTTATCCGCGGCACTAATTGCTAAGGAAAACTATATCCCGCACTAAATATAATTCCTTGACTTTTCCAAGGTTTACCCTCGGTAGTCCACAAGGGCAATAATTGCTAAGGAAAATTATACACTGCACTAATTATAAATGGTAAGCGATGTCTTTTCCTAGAGGTTTGTTTGACGATTGGGAAGCCTAACTCTTACTGTGAGTTTTCTTTAAAATCAAATAGAAAATATTACCAATAACAAGAGATTCATACATTCGAGAATTTTAATTGTTAGGTTCGTCATATATCTCTAGAGTTAAACAAGTTATCTTTTCCGAGTAAGAGATCTCGTAGTGTTTTTTACTGTTTTTATATCAACTTGATATAAACTCTCTTATGCATTGTTTTATGAAGTATTTTTTTGGCAGAGTGAAGAAATGACTAATTCTAACTTACTAAACTTAATATGGTTGGTGTTGTGGTGCACTGAAGGATGTGCCCTATTGGGTAGTGGACACTCTTGTAATGATAGTGATCGAGAGCATCAGAGAGAATGACTGCTATCATGGCCATGCCCCTTGCATATTCTTTGGTGGAACCATCACGATGCAATGAAAAAGTGGGTGTAATATAAGGAATAACGTAAGGAACAACTTCCAAATAATCTAGTTAAGTCTAGGGATGAACCACTACTAAAACCAAATTGTTGGATTGACCTTGAATTTATATAAAATATTTATCATAACCAAAAAATTGTTTTAAGTGATTTTTTTTAAAAATAAATATAGTCTCAATAGAAATTTACATAATTTATCTCTTTCCAGATAATAAATAATATTTCCACTCAAAAAGTATATCCAATTTATGCATAAATTTTGTAAGCTATAAAGAAAAACTACCAAGGAGAACTATTTACCATGGTAAAGGCTCTACCCCAAATGATTAGAAAAAAATATGTATCCATGCCTAGCCAAGTTAAGCTTTAAGGGAAAACTGGGCCAATGTCTAACATTATCAAATTGTCCGTAAAAAGGACAATTGCGATGAAGAACTCCTAAATGTAAAATTGGTCTCCATAGGAAGACATTAATAAATTAAACACCATGTAATTTGAAAAAGTTTAGACTAGAAGAGATCATTCCAAACTATGTGAAACCTCCTACTTAGTGTGCACATAATATTGAAGAGACTATCTTTAGGTAAGCTTTTGAAATATGCGCAGTTGAGGATAAATCCATTACTAACTCTTTATTGTTTTGTATGAGTAAGAGGATTTCAACAAACCAATTCCTATCTTTCCTCTAAAGATGACAAGAATTCACATATATTTAATGCAAAACTTATTCAAGAAGAGACTGAATAGTCTCTCAAAAGGATTCCCAATTATTATATTATGGATGTGATATTTGGTTTTGGCTTTAGGCCAAGAAAGCCATGATGTAATTGATCTAGAAAATAAATCTTAAATAATATGAATTCCTCACCTAAATAATTTGAGAGCATGTTGATCCAAATCCGAAGATATCTAGGGGACAACTTTCCAAATGAGGATTTAGATAAAGTTGTTTGTATATGAATATAGATTAACATGAGAAAAGATAACGTAATAGGACTATCATGGTTAATGTATTATTTAGATTTGTGTCCTATATATGCCACAATCTTGATAAATATGTATGATCATTTTTTATTTACTATTATTTGTCAAGTCCAGTGTTACAAATATGTAGATATATATTACATGTTGTGAAGGCTAATAACTTGTAATGGAAGTTGAATGTTTTGGCCTTTAGCATGTGATTTTTTATTTTCTATTGGTTACATCTCTGACATTCAGATGCACAGAGTGTTGATCGGTAATTTATCATGTAACGACCCTAGGAGTGTCATAGGGTTTCATGCAAATTTAGGCATTTCATGCATGTACAATTTTGGCACACTATAAAAATGGTTGATGTTAGATGTGCAGGAAGATATGAGATGTGCAAGTATGGAAATAGGGAGCTTGATGCTTAGGATCCCATCATCATATTTTTGATGTATTATTTATAGGGGCCTAGACACTTACATTGACTTATCGACGCTTGCATCGATGCTTCCATTTATGTCTCATCACTTTTATCCTACACAAAATATTTGATATATTGGTCAAAATTACTTGGACCTATTAGGGTTTTTTATCACCTTTTAGTTTATGTATCTAGATCATGTACACATGATCTATATGACTATGTATAACTCAAACCCTAGTTCTTCACTTTAGGTTGTCTCCTCAAAGAAAATGAGTTAGTAGTTTCATAAAGTCAAGCTAACCTGAAGGACCCCTTTGTCAATGATCAATTCCTACATATCCAATACTCCAAGAAGGGCCTACAACATATGTATTTCTTTCCTATGTGTGGGCTTGTCTGTGGACAAGGGTGAAATATACTATATGAAATAACATGCAATGGTCTAATTTTTAACTTGACAAATAATGCTTATGGGTTATTATTTAAATACTTTAGAACTATAATATGACTACTCGCTTGAATAATATAGAAATAGGGTTGCATAGGGTAGCAAAACTTTGTTTTGCAAATGACTAAATGAGTTTGAATAGGTGTTTTCTTGGTAATTTCTAGATGAATAATTAGTAGGCTATGGTTATTATTTACACCATACATTTTTAAAATATCTCATTAAAGGGTTAGATAAGACAAAGGCTAACCCATATGATTTGTAAGATTTTTAATTTGGATGACTTTTGAGGTATGAACACTAGATAAGAAATCTTGATGCTAGTGTCAATGCTATTATCCCTATCTAAAATGCAAGTATCCAATAGGGTATAAAACTATTGAATGTATATAACTAAAAAAGAAGGATATAAATCATGCTTTAAGATTCTTGTAGTGTAAAAGTGATCTAACTCATCAAAATGATAGGTTCAGTCCATAAGATAAGAATTGATGCACAATGAGATGAAAAACAAGAGGCATTCAGTAGTGGGAAGGTCTAGAACTGAAGGGTAGAGCCTTGATTGATATTTCTAAGTTTACAAGCCTAAAATTCTATATATATTTATTTTGATGTTTTTAGAATTTTACAAGATAATACCCAAGTAATTAATTTTTTTTGAAAAGAATGAAAATATTCAGATTTACACTAATTATAGTGAATAATACAAATTTTCCTAATTTAGCAAGTGTAAATAAATATTACATGTATAAAAATTTTAAGGGATTAAAGAGATCATACCTTGATAAATGTTTTATTTTGGAGTATGACAGTTGTCAAGAATCATCACAAGACTGTAACATAGATCTGGGTTCCATTTATTATAATTTCTAACTATGTTTGAACACTAGACACTTGTGTCCAAGTTAAACACTTGCATCGATGATAGTGTCCTTATATTGAAATTATGTCCAAACCATAATATAGCTCTATTTTTGAATCTATTAATTGGGTTTTTTTTGGGTTTTCTATCACCTTCTACCTGATGTCTTTCTATTTCACACATAGGCTATTGTTATCATCTTAGTGGTCAAAACCCTAGGTTTACTGTTCTATTCCCATGAATAATTCCATGGGAAAAATATGTTACTGGGCACATGGTGTTGAGCTAACCCCAATCACCCCACTTTCAAAGGGCACTACCTACATAGTCATTACTCCAAAAGAGGGCCTCATACTCATGTATTTATCCGATACATGTTGGATTGTGTAAATCATGTAACATGTATAAATTAAATAAAATAGTGACCTAGCTTGTAACTTTGAAAATTAGGGTCCTAGACTGATCCTTTAGTACTTCACACATGTAGATGTGTAGTCCCTATGATTAGTTTGGAAATAGGAATAAATAGAGAAGCTTTGCTCAATAGAATGCTCTTTGGTCTGAATGCTAGATGAGGAATGAATGAAGGTTGATCATGTATTTATATGAATCCATTTGGAATAATAACTCACATTAAAGAATTTAAGCTAAACTTTAGGATATGTTTCATTTGTAAATAAGATGACTTCAAGGCACTAGACACTAGCATTAGGGCCAGATAGTAATGTTGATGCTACTATATATCCTAGATGTTATTGTCCAAGGAATAGAAAAATAGGTGTAGATTCAAAATTTATAGAGGTGTAAGATTGGTATATTTTAAGTATTCTAGGAGAGACAAAATATCTATGTCATCAATATAACACTAGTCAGACTAAGAGATGGGCCAAGGGGAAAAACATAGATCAAATCCAAGGCCTATAAAAGTGAGGTAGGTATATAACTAAAAGGAACACATAAGGTCTGAGTTTGTCAAGTGTACAAAACTAAGGTGCTATATATTAAAAAAAATATCTACATTTCAACCCTTGCCCCCCCAATCTAATAATTAAATTGATAGTTTAAAGGAAAGGAATGCATACTTGGGTGTTTATGCATACATTATCTTTACGTGTACCCAAATCGAGTGTTTTTCTGGTGACTCAACTACAACCTAGATCATGTTATGGTCTAATATCAATGTATATAATTTGTAACATGAAATCAATAATACAAAGTATCATAAAAAAAGAGCATGGATAGAATACACATGTGCATGTGTCATGTAGTAATGGTTCAAGAGTGTTAAAAAATGGAAAAGTCCATAGGTGGCTTACAGCCTCATCAATCTTTTTGATAATAAAATGATTGAGCTTACAAGTGGTAAAGTGGTTTTCACCATGGTGGTGATGTATGTTACATCCTAATCCTCTCACTAAACTAACTTATCTAATTATTTATGGATATATAAGGTTGATTAAATTGATTGTTACTTTTTAACTAAATTATAAGTCGTATGTTGTTATGGGATAAATATATGTTATTTAGATTTCATGAGTTCATTATTTCTAGATGATAAATTATGGATTATGTTACATTTGTAGTTATAGCATTATTTGGTATGTGTCATGATATACTTGACAAAATATCTTCTTATCATGAGATGGATGCAAGAGAACATATCCCTCAAATCATGATAGAGGGAGTGCGTCATTGGAGAGGGTACAATAGATGAAGATATTGAAAGATAACAGAGGAATTTTTAAGACCCGTACACAAACCACATTATATTAAAAGTGTTATATACATCATGTGTTTGGTTTATTAGATATTAGTGTTTGCATGTTTTAAATGTTAGCACAAATCTTGTATGATATTTCATTTTACACGTAGATTCACTACTTAATGTTATAGTTAGATTACAAGAAGTTGGAAAGATAAAAGAATAAGGAGTTGTGGGAAGGAAAGAAGATATGTAGGAAAAGAAAGAGGAAAAAGAAAGAACAAAGAAATGAAGCTAAGAGATTTTGAGCTCTGCGAGTTTCAAATAGGAGCATTTAAAAGGTTGATTTTATTTTTAAATTCAAATGAAAAATAAAATTTTGTGTGTGATTTATTATACTTAGGGTATGGCTAATATATTAAAGTTTCAAATTGATACAAGATTAGCCCTGCGGATGGCTTGACCATCCATAAAGCTAACCCATTGTCCCTAAATCCTAAGAGTTTTATTTGAGAATGGAAATAATGTTAAAACCATAGGGTGAATTGAAGTTTTAAAACTAAATGGCATATTTTCCTAGTTTAGGAAAATAAAAACTTGAGGAAATGGTTACATTTAAACAAAGATAGAGTTTTGATAAAACATATATGCATACTCAGTTATAATATGAGAGTAGCTAGTTACTATTTTAATAAGATGTTGACTAAGTCATTGAAATGATAAATAGGTTTCTATTTGGGTAATAGGGTAATATTCTATTACTACAGAGATATTATTAGTGCCAGTCAAAACATAGGCAAAACAGAGTTCTATTTGCATGGGTTAAAGTTTTAGGAACCTTTAAAATTACTTGAAAACATGTTTTAGATGAGTCTTTAGCTTGGTTTTCTAAATATATAGCTCAAATATCAAAATTAATAGATCGAATATCAAAATTCATAGCACAACTATCAAAATCTATAGCTCAACTATGAAAGTCTGTAGCTATCTATCATGATCTATAGAATGTCTATCTAGGTTTGTGACTAAGCCCCTTCTTTGTCTTCTTGGGATCATATCAAGACTCTTCTTTAGAAGCTATAGTAATTTTACATATCAAAAATGGAGAACTAAACATATAAATAGTTAAAACATTATGTAAAGATTGCTAACTCAGATTCACATAAACTTAAGGAGACTAAACCATTTATCCTCTACCTTAGAATAGTTATAATCCCTAAGATTTCATTTAATGTCAAACCTAAGTGGCATATTAATGGATACAAAGTATGATATATTATGGTTATAATGAGTCATAGTGTGGGCTTATAAAATTGTATGTTTTTAATATAAACCAACCTTTATTTGTGAATCGACTTGTAACTTGTGAACAAAAGGAGAAACACACATTATGGATGGGAATAGAATAGTGAATGTTATATTTACACTAAAAACATATTCATTATGTTAAGAAAATTATTGGCTATTTATCCACAATATTTAATAAATTATATTATTTAATAAATGACTTAAAATTAGGAACTAGTAGAAATATGAAATTAGGAATAAAACATTGCATTATTTGACTCACTATTTTTCATCTTAAATTATTTGAGAATAGAGGTTTTAGAATTAAGTTTATTCTTATCCTTTTGTTGGAAAGTTTATATCTTTTAGGATTTGAAAAGAATAATAAAAAACTTCTGTTAATAATAAGAATGTTAATTTATTTTAAATTATATATATTATTAGATATATAACATAAACTTATAAATATACAAAATACATGTATAAGAGAACCCATGTTTACAGAATAGTTACCATGCCTTATAGTTATAGTTGAGACTAATAAGTTATGTCATTAAATCATGAAGGATAAGGAACTATAACTATACAAATGTAACCTAAGTTCCATAATGGATGAATATGTGAACATTGATAAATCTTTATAAAAATTGTTAATGTTGGTTATATTGAGTGGTATGAAATTTATGTTATGCTATGTTCCTAGGGATATGATATATTGATGTATATGGGTTGATGGAGATGCCGACATGTGGCACACATCCCCTTAGTTAGTTATATGGGTACAATATATTAGGATAATAGAGTAACTTGTGGAACTAGTACATTGGGTAATGGTCGGCCTACATTGGGATTAGGAGGTTATTCATCCATGGGTTAGATATATATATATATATATATATATATATATATATATATATATATATATATATATATATATATATATATATATATATATATATATATATGAGATGATTATCATGGTAAAGATATCAGGTAAGCATTGAGTCTTCTATTGTAAGAGGATATTGGAGGTTGTCCCCTCGAAGAGACATTGTGGAGTTATTCCTTCCTAAAGGAGTACTATATGGTGTTTCCTTACCTTAAGGGTATTTATACATATATTTAAATTATATCAAGATCATATCAAGTGGTATCAGAGCTTTTATTTTGGCAATTTGTGGAACGAAACCCTAGTTTTTTAAATCATCAATAACTTTTGATTGGTTGCAAATTTTTCCACAAATTTTTTACTAGATATGGAGAATATTTCAAATAAGTCACAATATAGAAAATTGAGATTTTTTGATTCATTTTGAGGGATTTATTTCTATTTTAGGGTTTATAATAATTTTTCTATATCTTCCAAAATATAAGTAATTTTTATTTGAAAATTTTACTGGAGATGTAAGCGGATATATGAGAAGCACAATCAAAATTTCAAAATTTTTTGAGTTGTTTAGGGTGATTTGTTGTGATTTTATGGATGAGTTATTGACATTTTGGGGTTTCATGAACCCTAATTTTTTTAAAGATCATGGAGTTGCAAACATTTTCAGGGGAAGATGATATTGATGCTAAAGAATGGTGGATCTTTTTGGAGAATCATTTTACAAAAACTTTTTGGCAAAGATGATTACTTCCATTTTTGTCTAGGCCTGCACTACATTTGTTTGATCAATTGAGCTGTATAGAAAGGTTTTATTCATGGAAAGAAATGGAACAAATCTTTTTAGATCGTTGGGCTATAAAAAAAGAAGTAGAAAAAGAAGAAGAAATAGAAGTAGAAGAAGTAATAGTAGTAGTAGTAGAAGAAAAAGAAGAATAAGAAGAAGGTTCAAATTATTTGGCTCCAAAGGAATCTGAATCAATTTTTTAATTTCATGGATGCATTCAAAAGAAAAGGTTTATTGTGTCCATAAACCCTACCAGTAAGTATAACTTCATCAACATGAATGTGTCCAAGCATCTACATGTTCAATCAAAGAATATCAAAGAGGTTCAAGTAGATGGTAAGAATATTTCAATGTTTGAAGATCTAAAGCAAATTATGAAAAAATATGTTTTGCATTCATATTTTTATGCTTTAGATGTGGATGATGTGGATATAGTTCTTGGATATCCATGGTTAGAGACTTTGGTAAAAATGAATCTTAATGTTCAGAAAAAGTTCATGAAGTTTTGGTATAAGGAAAAGAAGATCACTTTACAAGATATCATAGTGAAAAAGGCATCAATAACAATCTAGGTAGATCATGAGGATGAGATTAAAACAGGTGATGAAGATCATGATAAATATTTACATGATATAGATAAAGACACACTACAAATGGACACTTTATCTACTCAAGAGACAATGAAAGAATAGGTAGAAGAGGTAGAGGTAAGGGTGGATAATGTCAAAGTATTGAAAAAGGTTGAGGTATATAGACACCCACATCATCATGAGAGGAAACAATCATGGAACCAGGTGAGGAAGTGTCATAACAACAATCATTTTGTCTATATAGAAAATAAAATTTCCAATCATTTTGGATATGCATGGAATCCAAAGAAAAAATACTATGGCACATGGAATGAATGGGAAAATCACTATGACTATGCATGGAAGAATACCTACTATGGTCATGGTTGGAATCAGAGTAGCGCAACAGAATATGGTACATGGAATAAAAAGAGGAATAATTATGCTTGGACACCAAAGCTGTATAATTATGATCATGAACGAAATTAGAGGAGCACAATGGATTTTGGACACAAGCTTGGAGAGATATCACCTACCAAGATCACATATAGATGGTTAGATGATCGATATTGGAGACAAGTGTGTAATGATTTGAAGCACACTCATTATTTGGTTTCTTCATATGTTTTGAGGACAAAACATGTCAAAGAGGAAAGTAATGCTATGTACCTAGGGATATGATATATTGATGTATATGGGTTGATGGAGATGCTGACATGTGGCACACATCCCCTTAGTTAGTTATATGGGAAAAATATATTAGGATAATAGAGTAACATGTGGATGTAGTACATTGGGTAATGGTCGGCCTACATTGAGATTAGGAGTTTATCCATCCATGGGTTAGATAGATGTATATATAGGAGATGATTATCATGGTAAAGATATCAGGTAAGCATTGAGTCTTCTATTGTAAGAGGATATTGGAGGTTGTCCCCTCGAAGAGACATTGTGGAGTTATTCCTTCCTAAAGGATTATTATATGGCGTTTCCCTACCTTAAGGGTATTTCTACATATATTTGAATTATATCAAGATAATATCATGTTATGAGAATTTTAATTCTTGTGCTAAACATTTACTAAAAGAAAATATATTCTTGGAATGAATTGTATTATGACCATATGGTAAATAATAGTGCTTGTCATAGATATTATTAATGAGATAAATAATGTAAATGAGGTTAATTCATATGTTTGATAGAATAAATATATGTAAAGTAATTATTTTTACAATTAGTATGTGTTTGTACTTACTAGAAGAAATAATTGCATGAATTTGATGGTTAAAAATATATGTTAACCAAATTTAGCATTGATGAGTCTACAAAAATAATAAGATGTACTTCACGAGCTACTTAGCATCACCAATATTAGATGAAAGAAATTTGATAAAGTGGTGTGTATGAATTTTACTGATCTTATAGATCATATGTTATTTAAAATCTTCTTCCAAAGTAATTTTTAGTTAGACATTGTCATTTCATATGTATGATTTACATTCTTGTGTGATATCATGTTAGAACTTATTTATTTATGCTACACATCATATAATAAAAATATTACAACACATGTAGTACTAGCATGTCTCTATGGATTCCCACAACATCACTATCTAATTATTTGTGAAGGGGATAAATCCATATTTTTAAGATTGTGAAGGGTACAAATGGTTCATGGTTGGTATGGTAAAGCACTCAGATGATGGTCTCCCTCCCCACTATAGTACTTACTAAGAGATTGCACTTGAGATTTTCAAAGATATAGGAATTAGTGTAACTTGAGATCCATAAAGAATTGTATCTAATATTATATTTATATATTGAAGGCATCATGCCTGATGGAAATGCAATTGATTATTATTATACATTATTAATAGAAACTGTATTAATGGATATATTTTTTTATGATTACTTTTCTTATGTATTTATGATGGTTTACATTAGTTGCTAGTGATTAATAAATAAAGTTTCTCATGTTTACTTAAGTTTGATATGCTTAGTTATTTATGATGAAAATCATTAATTAGATTCGTGTTGTGTAATCTAATGAATGAATATGTGTTAAGAAAAAAAAATTACTGCATTATTCTAGTAAATCCCTGCGAGGATGTTAAATTGTGGTATCAAAGTTGTGAATTGAACTATAGAACTTAATGAATCCGCTAATATTTTCATATTATTCTCTTACCAGAAAGTAAAATCATGTGAGAAAGATCATTAGGTGAAGCTCTTCTAAATGTTAATGACAATAAACCTTTATTTGATCCTAATAAATTTGTCATTGAACAAGTAACAAAGTTAAATCAAATTATTGCAACCACGAATGAAATTAGGGATAGAGTTATAACCCTAGAATAATAAATCCATGGATAAGAGGAAGAAGTTCAATAGGATGTCCCTGAAGAGCATCTTGCTAAGTAGGAAATCCCTCAAAAGCAAGGACATGAGGAAGTGCCTCAAGATGCGAGAGGATGTTTAGCCCCAGAATTGGCAAGGGATATTAAAAAGGTGAAACCACCTAAGTTTGATGAAACTATTATGTGAGATGGAACTGAAGTATGGTTGACTAAAATTGATAATTATTTTAAGATTCAAAATTAGTCTAAGGTTATCAAAGCTATTTTGAGAGCTTAATATTTTCCTGGAGAAACATCTATGTGGTAGGCTAGTAAGAAGTTGGAAATGAATTTAAACTTGACCACCACTACTTGGGAGTAGTTTGTGATACTATTCAAATCACGATGGCTTATACAATTGTATTTTGACCAAAATCTCATAGATTTACAAAATTTGAAGCAAGGGGACTTGTTAGTAAATGAGTACTAGAAATAATTCACCAAACTTCTAAAATATGTACCTCAGTATCAAGATGATGAGAAGTTTAGGATTAAGAAGTTTATCATGAGATTAAAACCCCATATTGATGGAAAGATGAATGTTCATGGACCATTTATCATGGACCAAGTATTTAAGGAAGTACTCAAGTAGGAGAAAAAGATTGAATTTCTTGCTTTGGTTAGGGAAAAATTTAAGAAAAAGTTTGGAAGTTTAAAGCCAAATTTCAAGAAGAAGAATTGGAAGTAGAGGAATGGAGACTCCAAGAATCAGTTAAAGAATCAAAATTATAAATTCAATAGTGGTTCAGGTAGTAAGAAACCAAATAAAGGTTCCAAGGTTGGTTTCAATTGAAATCAATAATCTAATAGGAAGTAACCATCTAGAGGTTGCTTCATCTAGGGAGGTAAACATTTTGTACATGAATGTACTTAGAAAAAATTAAGGAATAAAGATTATGCCCCTTAGTAAGGACCTTTTTAGAAATGTATCCATGTAGTGGTTGATAACTAATAAGCCTAATTCTAAGCTTCACCCATAGCACTATTAGTTATTTTATTTAAACATCCAGTTTCCATTTGATAGATACAGGGGCTATAAAATGCTTTATATGTCCAAGAATTCTAAATAAATTATCTAAGAAAGTTGGGATTCAAATGCATGGTTGGTATAATATGGGAATGACTCTAAATTCTAGGTTAACAAGTGTTTAGTTTTAGTAGAAACTAGGTTGTCATAATTCATTATGGTTGTAAATATTTGTGTAACATCACTATGGTAAAGTGATGTGATCTTAGGAGTCATCTAGATTGTGAAGCACAAATCCAAAGTTGAATGTTAACTAAAAAGAGTTGAGTGTCTTGATTTTGCAAATTAGATACTAATTTAGAGTGACAAAAGGGAGTTAATGATTAGACAAATTTACATAATCCAACTCAGGAAAGCCTAATGTAAGGGATGTTAAGTATCTATCATCAATATAAATGAAATGGAGGAAACTATGGAACCATCAATTCAAGATTATACTTTCCTCATGCATTTTCATGATGTGTTCCCAAAACAATTTCTAGGATTGCCTCCCAAATGGGAATTTGACTTATCTATTGATAGCAAACTAGGATTGAAAGCTCACTCTAAGGCTCTATATAAAATGAAAACCACTAGTTTATATAATTCAAGGCATAAATTTAGGAATTTATGTCTAAAGGATTGATCTAACCAAGTGTGTCATCCTAGGGTGCACTAGTTATTCTGGTTAAGAAGGATGGCACTATTAAACTTTACATTGATTATAAAATTTTGAATAAAGTGATCATCACTAATATGTATCCACTCCCTCAAATAGATAATATTTTTGATCGAATTCAAGGAGTGAGGATATTTTATAAGATTGATCTTAGAGCTCGTTATCATTACTTAAGGATAAAAGATGAACATGTTCCAAATATGAAATTTATAAATCATTATGGTAATTATTATTTCATAGTATTACCATTTATGTTGATGAATGCACATGTAGAATTCATGAATCTCATGAACTATTTGTTTAGAGATTACTTAGATCATTTTATTTTGGTATTTTTAGATGATATTTAGATATACTCTGAGGATGAATAACAACATCCTCAACATGTTTGAAATCACAAGTTGTATGGAAATTTGGCCAAGTGTGCATATTTTCAAAATAATTTAGAATATATGTGATTTATCATCTCAATGGATGACATTTATGTTGATCTGGTTAAGATAAGAGCCATTATAAAGTGATCAGATCCAAGGATTGTGCATGAGATTAGGAGTTTCATGGGATAAGTAGGATATTATAGGAAATTCATCACAAAATTTTCCAATACATATATTCCAATTACCTGCTTGTAGCATATTCATCAGTGTTTTAACTAGTTAGATAAATGTGAAGTGGCTTTTCAGAAACTAAAAATAAGGCTTACTTCAGCACCAGTGTGATGAGTGTCTAATCCCAATGGTCAATTTTTAGTGATCATAAATGCATCTTGGGATGGACTAAGAATATTCCTTATGTAGGATGGTTTAGTATTAGCATATGATTCAAGGAAGCTGAAACCTTATGAGGTGAATTATGTTGCTTGTGATCTTGAACTTGCAGTAATTGTCAATGCTTTACAAGTTTAGATACATTATTTTTTTGGAAAACCATTAGATATCAAGAGTGATAACTTTGATCTCACATAAATTTTAACTCAACCAGATTTAAATGCTCATAAGATGTTTTATTTAGAGTTTTTGTCTAAATATGACTTTGATATTAGTTACACCAAAGATAAAGAGAACAAAGTTAGTGATGCTTTGAGTCATAGAAGGTATATAGTAGTTCTATCTATTATCAAGAGTACTTTCAGGGATTGTGTGATTATTTTTTCACTAGGTAATTAATTCTATAATCAAGATATTATAGATTTGTCTAAGAATTTTTAGAATCCTAGGTATAAAGGATACAACTTTGATCATGATAGTATTCTACATTATAATAAATGGATGTATGTACTAGATCAAGAAAATTTAATGAGCATAGTACTAAAAAAAGTACACAATGCCTTGCATTCAGGACATCTAGGAGTAACCATGATTATGGTAGAGCTTAGACCACTTTATTTTTATAAAGGAATCAATAAAGATGCAACAGATTTCATGTCATGTTATTTGAAATGTCAGTGAGTGAAAGTTGAACATGTGCATACAGATGGATTTTTATACCCACATGATATAATTAAGTGAATATTTAAGGTAATACATATGGAATTTGTCCAAGGATTACCATTATTATGGAACATGCATGATATGATCTTAGTTATTATTGCTAAATTAACCAAGGTACCACATTTTACCTTAGGCAATTTGATAAATGGTAAACCAAATCTTACAAATAGATTCGTAAAAGAAGTGTATAGATTGCATGTAACTTTTGAGATGATCATATTTGATTATGATCTAAAAATGACTTTTATATGTTGGTTAACTCTAAATTCAGTTTTGGCTACACAACTAAATTTTAGTAATACATATCACCCATAGACTGACGAAAACATTGACCAAGTTAATTAGTTGTTAGAGGATCTTATTTTTATGTATTACATAAATCAAAAATAAAAATGAAAATAATAACTTTGTTTGGTTTATTTTTCATACAAAAACTCATAACAATTTACTTTAAATATGGCACTGTTTGATGCACTTTATGGAATAAAGTGCAGGACACCAATCAGTTGAGATAGGGTGGTACATAGACTTAAAATGATTTTAGAAATATAAGAATAGGTTAAAATAATTATTCAAATATTGGTTGATGCCAATGATAGGTATAAGAGCTATGTTGATCTAAAGAGAATGCCTAGGTAGTTTGTAGTAGGTGATAAAATATTTTTCCATGTTAAACCATGAAAGAGATTGACTAAATTTAGGAAGTCGGTAAAACATTCATCGAGATATGTGGAGCCCTTCAAGGTTTTATAAGTGGTCAAAAATTTAGTGTATAGGATGGCATTTCCACTAGCCCTAACTCTATTATGTAATGTCTTCCATGTATTTTATTTTAAGAAGTTTATAGCTGATCCTTCGCATATGTTGGATTAGAATGCTTTGCAAGTTCTAGATCTTGAGGTGGTCATGGAAGAGCCAATCAAATTAATTTACACTCATAAAATTCATTTACATAATAGAGAAGTGTCAAAGTGCAAGGTCTTTTGGGACCAACACTCTGAGGATAGTGTGACTTGGGAGGACTATGATGAGTTCTATAAGCTATTTCCAAATTTTTTTTGTTTGATTTGATGCTATATACTATGTTTTTATTTTATTAAACTATATTTGTTATGAAAAACTATTTTTTGAATAACTATCATTAGGATGATGACAAATTTAAGTAGAAAGGATGTTACATCTTGATTCTCTCACTAAACTGATTCAGCTAATTATCTATGGATTAATAAGGTTGATTATATTGATTGTTACTTTCTAACTAAATTAAAAGTCATATGTCACTATGGAATATATGTATGTTGTTTAAATTTCTTGAGTTCATTATTTTTAGATGATAAATTATGGATTATGTTCATGATGATTATGTTACATTTGTTGTTATAACATTATTTTATTTGTCATGATATACTTGATGAAAAAAGTTATTATCAATAGGTGGATAGAGTAGAATATATTCCTCAGAGCATGACAGAGGGAGAGAATCATTAGAGAGAGTGGCATTGATGGGATAGTGAAGGATGATGGAGAAATTGATGAGACCCCTGCACACAACACATTAGATTAAAAATATTATAAAAATTATGTTTTTAAATTATTAGATATTATAAAAATTATGTTTTTAAATTATTAGATATTATATATTATTAGATATTATGTTTTCAAAATATGTAGCTCAAATATCAAAATTTGTAGCTAATTGTGAAAGTCTATAACTATCTATCAAGGTCCATACAATGTCTAACAAGGCACATAACTTCCCTTAAATTGAAAGGTTTATGACTAAGGTTCTTACCTATCTTCATGGGATCACATCAAGACTCTTATATAGATGCTATAATTCCTATACATATCAAAAATTGAGGACTAAACATGCAAACAATTATAACATTATGTAAAGATTGCTAACTTAGACTCACATAAGCTTAAAGAGATAAAAGCATTAATCCTCTACCTTAGAATAGCTATAATACCAAAGACTTCATTCAAATCCCAATCTAAATGGAATATTAATGGCTTTGAAAGATGACATATTATGGTTATAATGAGATATAGTGTGGACTTATTAGATTGTGTGTGTTTTATATAAACTAGTCTTAATTTGTGAATTGACTTGTAACCTATGAACATAGGGAGTTGAAAATGTGATGAATGGAAATAGAATAGTGAAAATTATATTTAAGTGGAAAATATATTCATTTTTTGACTATTACTCCATAGTATTTGATAAATTAGATTATTACATAAATGAATTAAAATTGGGAATTAGCAAAAATATGAAATCAAGAATAAAACAAAACATTTTTGGAATAATTATTTCTGATTTTAAATCATTTGAGAATAGAGGTTTTATAATTATGTTTTATCTCAGCCTTTTCTTGGAAAGTTTATATCTTTTAAGATTTAAAAATAATAATGGAAAAGTTCTGTTAATAATCAAAATGTTAATTTTAGTATAAATTATATATATTATAGGATACATATATAATATAGGCATATAAATATATGGAATACACTTATAAGAGAACCTCTATTTATAGAATAGGTAGTGTGCCTATAGTTATAGTTGTGACTAATAATTTAAGTCATGAAGTCCCAATGGATAGGGAATTATAACTATATGAACGTAAGCTAGGTTCCATAATGGTTGAATATGTGAATGTTGATAAATATTTATGAAAATTTTGAATGTTGGTTGTATCGAGTGGTATGAACTTTATGTTATGAAAATTTTAATTCTTGTGCTTAACATTTACTAAAATAAAATAGGCTCTTGGAATGACTTGTATTACACTCATATGGTAAATAATCTTGCTTGTCATAGATCTTATAAGATAAATAATATAAATGAGGTTCATTCATATGTTTGATGGAATAAATGTATTTAAATTAATTATTTATACAATTAGCATGTATTTGTACTTGCTATTAAAAATAATTTCATGAAATTGTTGGTTATATATATATATATATATATATATATATATATATATATATATATATATATATATATATATATATATAAAGAAAATATAGCATTGATGACTCTAACGAAGCAGTGAGATGGACTTTACCAACTAAATAACATCACTAATATTAGATGAAGGTAATTTGATCAAGTGGTATGTATGAATTTGACTGATCCTAGAGAACATATGTTATTTGAAGACTTTGACCAATGCAATTTTTAGATAGACATTGTCATTTTATTTATAATATTTTATATTCTTGTGAGATATCATGTTCGAATGTATTTTTTTATGGTACACATAATGTAGTAGAAATCTTATAGCACATACGATACTAACATATCTCTTTGTATTTTCATACCATCACTAACTACTCATCCATGATGGGAGAGCCATTCTTTATTTGAGGGATTGTGTAGGGGATCAATGGCTTGCGGTTGGTGTTAAAAAGGGCTTGAATGATTCTCTCCTTCTCCACTATAGTACTTACTTGGAGACTACACTTGAAATTATCATAGATATAGGAGTTAGTGTGACTCTAGCTCTGTGGAGCATTGTATCTATTATTGTACTTATATATTTAAGGCATCATGCCTGATGGAAATGTAATTGATTATTAATATGAATTGACATCAGAGACTGTATTATTGTACCATCCATGGCTAGATTTTATTAAAATTACTTTTCTTATGCATATATGATTGATTACATAAGTTACTAGTGATTGTTAAATAGAGTTTCTCATGATTAATTAGGTTATATATGCTTAGTTAAGTATATTAAAAATACCTAATTAGATTCTAATGATGTAATCTCTTGAAAGAATAATTGTTGAGTAATTTTTCAAAAAATTACTACATTATTCTAATAAATGCTTTTGAGGATGTTACAATGTAAATGGAGTCAGATAGTTTGGAGTTGATCATGCCCCCAACTTAGAATGGGAGTGGTGGTATAATCATTAAGAATATCATTTCCCAACCAGCATAACTCAAGTTCAAAATATATGTGTATAGATATGAAACTGACATTAGGACAAATATAGATAAATATAAAAAGTGCATATATCTAAGGAGGAGAGAGAGAGAGAGAGAGAGAGAGGAACATACCATCAACTTTGTACTAAAAGTGAATTTCCACCTTGTAGTTGAGATTAGATTAATCATGCAACCCAATGATACTTATAACCTCATGAGGTTGGATGATCAAGTGCAATCTAAAATTTTGGCAAGATTGTGTGATTTAATCACCTCAACCATACCAAAATTTGAACCAACTAATTCAATATATGTCTAAAAAAAAGTGTGTAAATGTCGATGGGGTATTAGTATGTGCAATGGTTTTAGAATATAAAACTAATTTATATTTTAAAATATTAGGCACATGTTGCATAGCATATGAAACGTTTATATGTCTCATGTTGAAACCATGTATGAAAATAGTGCCAATGTATATAATTCTACCATAATAGTGAATTTGAATCATATAATTATGTGTTTTAGCTAATTGAGATAATTATGTAAGTGTGGATAACATGCTTCCAAAACATGCCCCCAACATATATGTATAAATTTAAAAATTTATATGTGTACCAATGTGGAGGACATGTTTCCAAAACATGCCCCCACTATAAACTAGACATGTTGAATATTAAATAGGCATGGAGAACATGCTTCCAAAGCATGCCCCAACTGAATTTGGAAACTAATATATATACCATTTATTGAATAAATGGGGAAAACATGCTTCCAAATTATGTTCCACACCAAATATGGAACTATGAATGTTTGAAATCCATACCCATATGACATTCCCTCACTAAATTTGTAAACTAATATAAGTACCAAAATACTGAATGAATGTGGAGAAGATGATTCCAAATCATGCCTACAATAAATTTAATAACTATGTCAACTATGCACATCATGCCTCTATGGCAGTCCTCCACTAATATGATCCCCCTTTGAAGTAAGACAACTATATAATCTATTAATGTAAGCATGTAGCATATAGAAGTGGATATGTCTAGCTAATTGTATCATTAAAGTACATAGAACCAATGTGATCACGTGTAGGCCTAATCTGCATGATAAATATCATGGAAACATCTAGATTGTAACAATACAATCTCAAAAACCAAAAAATCACATACACAAGAACACTCAAAATAAAGTCAACCAGAATGGTCCAAAGAAATTATAAATAAGAGGCATGTTCAAATGTTTCAAAATCAAAAGGAACATGACTTATTCGAATGTCCATAAAAGTGAGGATGATATGTTAAAATGTCCATACAACAAGAAATGATATATATTAATGTAAATAAAATCATACATAGGTATGGGAGCTACAAGTAAAGGAACATATTCAAATGATCGATCAATAAATACAACAAGCTCATGGAAGTGCATAAAGTAAAGCATAAACAACCAACACAAACATGTCATAGTAGTTGATAGATCCAATGTGTTAGTAAAAATATCTCAAGTGTATAGAATATAAAGCACCCTATGTAAAATATAATCATGTATAAAGGCATGTATAAGTGTATGTGTTAGATCAAACATTATAATGTATAGTGATCATCAAACCATATAACCTGTGTGTATTAATATTGAAGAAGTGGATGCACCAAATGTCTATATGGCATGAATAAAGGGAAACCCCAACATAAGACATAGGAATTTATCATGTATATGTGTATGCATGTATCACACCTAGGTACAAGTGTGACATATATGTGTATGTAGGAGTAACTAAGTATGGATTCTATCAATATGGAAGTAAAATGTGGATGCCTAGGAGCCAATAGAATATGTATTTATCGAAAGTGTGTTTAGAATTTTTGAATGTTTTTTTTAATTTTTTGGTATACTTAGGAATATGTTTGAAGAGGAAAGATCATCCTATGATGCAAACCAATGGATGGTCATAGATATCTCCCCGTTTTTAATTTATATTAATACCTAGATTATTATTTTGAAGAGCATGTATAGGTGTAATATCTTTCACTATGGTATCAATGATAATCTATGTATGTAGAATAAGATTATGTGGTTGTGAAGTAATAGTAAGAATAATATGAGTAGTGGTTTTTGGGACCCATCATTGAGTGTTATGTGGTTTACTATGAATAGCAATAATAAGTATATGTGTGTATTATATTTAGCAATAAATAAATCACCAAATGCAAGGAATTCCATATGCATATAAGAAATCCTAAATATAATGATCATATGTATATGGGATTGTTGATTGTGCTTCTATAATAATATTTGAAATATCTATAGAAGTATCTGATGAATCTTTATGTAGCAATTTAGGTACCCATATCTACTATGTAAGTTTAACTTTTCCCTATATCTTTGTATAAATTACCTGATCGACTAATGGTTCTTATGTAGGGTCAATATGGGAGAGATTAGTTCTAGAAGAGAGTACACTAAAATAAGGAATTCTACTAGAATTCACCTTCTATGAAGGTTGATGGGTCATGTATGCCCTGCATAGATCAACATGGGATATTTCATTCTCTTTAGGTGAGATCCTAGGAGAAGTATGTGAAACATGTCTAGATATGACTTTTTGATATGAAACATGATTGACTAACTATACAAGATTTTTTATTGAGATTAAAACACTCATTATCTTGATGACCATTAATACCATGATAAGTTAAAAAGTGTTCTCCTTTTTATTTTGTAAATCTATAAGGCTTGTAACGTGGATTACAAGGGAGTCTAATTGTGCATCTATCCAGTAAAGTTCATAATATGTCATGTTTATATCTTGATACCAATTAAAATGAAGAGGCTACCATTTTGTAGTGTGATATGGTCTAACTATAGGAGGTACTCTAAAAATTTGTTTCTTTCCTTTGTTTAGTACTTTTATTGTTTGTACTTTTACATATGTTATTGATTTTGCATCAGGTATTTGAATTGACTCATGATTATTTGTAACATGTTTACTTGGTTTGGAAACAATACTTTTACCATGTTTAATTTTGATGGAGAAATAGGAAACTCGGTTTGGGTATTCATTAGAGTGCATACATACTTGTGCACATCTGACATAGGGTATTGAATGAAGCAAAGGGATTACATAATGATCTTTCTCTTAGTGGAGAGATAACCCTTGTACTAAATATAAATTATACTTACAAATCTAATGGTGTATTAATGTAAATAATATAAGGCATCCTTAGATTGAATTATATAAGCTTACATAAGTTCATTTTCTATTTGTGTCAATGATTTTAAATGTTCCAATGTTAATTTAGGTAAGGTATAATGATGAAAATGTCATATAAATATATCTTTAGGTTGTTTGAAAGTTGATAATGAACCATTTGATGAAATAGAAAACCAATCATGTGCCTATTTGGTTAAGTTGTGATAAAAGGCCTTTCATAATAAATTTTCATTTTGGTCCCAATACTCAAAGGAGTGTGTATACTATTGTAAATTAATGGCAAGATATACTTGACTATCAAAGGAGGATAAAGTAGGCACAGTTAAGTTCAAATGATAAGGATACTCAAATAGATCCTAGCAATAGGATGCTCTGTTAATGTATTATCCTGATGAATGTCTTCATGAGAATAAAATTGTAGTTTTAGAGTGTTGACATGTTTTAAAAAATCTCCTATGGTAGTTAGAATAGATAACATGTCGTAAGAAGAAGTTGATGTTTTTTCTAGTGGTTTTAAAGTACCATTCCTATACAATGTAAGGATTATGGACTCTTCATCATTCTTAGAAATGGACTAATCACATTATTTACCAATATTTGTTAAGGGAACACCCATGTCTAAAGATGTGGTTATGTCTTTTTGAAGTGTCAAAATGTTAATATCATTAGCATTGCAAGGTGATACATTTACTAAAAATATGTGGCATATTATAGAAGTAGTAGGTATAATTTAATTTTGAGTTGAAGGGTTGTGTCCTATAGAAAGAGGGGTAATTAATGAAGTATAATTTTCTACTTTAGGTGCATCATTTCTATTTGAGAAAGGAATATTCACATGACTATCATTTGCATGCTTACTGGGTGTTTTAGAATATTATTTCATTAGGAAACATTTAGGAAACATGGTTTTTTTTTTTGTTTGAATTTACGTGATTTGACCTTTGTAAAATATACATCAAATAGATTTGGGACTAATTGTGTGCCCCCAAATAATGCATGTTTTATGAGTGTTTCCTTAGGATTTTGATTGACACTCTTATTATATTCTTTAATAATAGTAATGGGAGATAGATGGCATGTATTTTAATCATCACATACTAAAGTTGATGAATAAATTGGATTAGTTTCACTTGAAACATGCAAAGAAGACATAGGGTTTTCAACACTAGCATTACTTGGGGAAGGGGAGACACACTTGATTTGGTTAAGGTTTTCATTAGGAGAGATAGTGGATGAACATTCACCTTATTTGAATTTTTCAACATTTGAAAGGGGAGACTCACACTTAGTTGTTGAGATAACCTAAGAAGGTAGAGATGCAATAATTGTATTTTAAACATTAGAAATGGTATCATTTTGAATAAGTGGGATAGAGATATAAACTTTGTTACCATTGCACAAGTAGAGAAGGAAAATGTTTTGGTAAGTTTTCATTCTCTATAAAATTTATTTTAGTTATTAATATTTGTATGTGCTTCACACATATAATTTATTAATTATAGGAAAAATATGAAAATTTGAATCAATAAGTACACCTTCTTAAAGGGAATTTGAAAAATACTCACAAAAGTATCACCTTAGTGATTGTATTGAAGGAAAAGCTTGTCCTATTAAATAAATAGAACAACACTTTGAAAAAAATAATTGAAGAGCATGAGATTGATCCAAGCATTTTATTGAAGAAAAAAAGAGATGCAGATCTAACTATTCTTTCAATTGGTGATGTAGCTAATGAGGAGAGGGTAAATCTTGCAAATATCAATTCTACTATAGGGGATCTTGAGAAGGAAGGAGTGATAATGGAGAATACACATATAGGTCAAGACAACAGGATTTCCATGGAGGGTGATAGAAAATAACGAGTGGGTGGAGAGTATGTTCTGGACAAATGTTAACTTGCTTCAAATAATTTATAATATTAAAAATGATAGTTTATAATGTTCCGAACAATTTATATAATGTTTGTGTCAAAAACACTTGTTTTATTCAATAGAGTTTATAATACCAACGGTATTTAATAGTTGTTCCAAATATTGTGGGTATATAATTTTAATTTTTAAATATTTAAAATGTATTTTGTTCAAGTTTATATATTCTATGGATTCATACTATTTTACTAGTAGTAATATTTTAAAAAGTTTTGTTTGAATTTATTGTTTAAATATTCATCAATGTAAACTATTGTGGAGGCAATGTTAGGAAATTTAAATATTGATATTATTTATAGTTATAATTTTATGCTATAAAAATATAACGTATATAGGATATAAGGAAATTGTGGTGGAATAATGGAATTTGGAAATATGCAATCCCAAACTATAGGAAAAATATTTCCTATATATTTCTGTAATGGTTCTAGTGTAAAGGAGCAATAGAATAATATTGATGTGATAAAAGTATTTGTTTTTATTTTGATTTAAGAATTATGCATGTATTAAATCTATGTATAGGCTCTCAAAATTACTATTATAGAAAATTAAGATAATGAAAACAACAAAACTTATTAATTAGAGTTTTAATGGCATGAGAACTAGTGTTCTATAGTGCACTGTGCATGTCTACACATAATACTTGTATGATTCAATGAATTCTATAATAAAATGGTTTGTAGAATGTTGATTAGAATTATGACTAGTTCTTAATGAATGACTTAAATTGCAAAGGTTATAAAATTACTATTTGAAATAGACAAAATTATAATATGACAAATAAAGTGATTAATTCTAGTGTATTGAATAAGATTCATAATTGTAACATGAAGGAATTAGAATATAAAATTTAATCTATTTGAAGATGAAAGAATATAAAATATTTGAAAAAATAGTATTTTTTATACTTCTCAAAGTAAAAGTTAGGAAGCTCAAAGAATCCTTGAGAAACTTGATCATCATAAGTGTGATTTGCATCTATCATGCTAGTGCCATATTTAGTCTCAATATTCACATCCTCTATATTGGTAGCTATATTACACACACATCTCCTTTAAACTAGAGAATTCCATGTTACCACTGCTCTATCATTAAAAAAAAAATCCACAAAATAATGCAAAAAAATAGTCTCCATCAAGTCTCTAGATTTTTATCCAATCTACTTCTAAATTTTGACATCATGAAGGATAATTCACTAAACACTTGCACATATTCCATAGATCATAAAATCATTTTTTGAAAAAGTTCATATAATATAAACTATTCATCTAATAATTTCTTGTTAGATGCTACTTTGATTTTAAAAATTCCATAGATGTGTAATGGCACCATTTTCTGGTGAATCACTTAAACACTAAAATTGATCCATCGTTGTAATCCCAAACTATGTTGACTGAGACATTAGTAATTATTTTGTCAAAATATTAATTAATCTATTCTCCATTCACATCTATAGATTGACAAATTTGCGTAACAATTGTAACCAAGTATTTGTGAAATAAATTACTGATTTGTTCTTGACTTTTAACATTGTCCTAAAAATTTGGATTCGCAACTCCCATGCCCTCCAAAAACTCATCCCTTTGAAAACATTCTCTGATCTCAGAGAATAAACTTTTTGAGTTTTTTCTTAATTTAATTTGTGTATTAGACAAAATAGTATCATATATTAGATGTGTCATAGGTACATCTTCAAGTTCAACTTCCACAACTTTAAGTCTTCTAGACCATGTATGCATTAGGATCTAAATGTCTTTTAGTACAACACAAAGATGATCATGTATATTGAATTTCAAATAAGTCTCTGTATTAGTAAAATTTATAAAAAATTTCTAGGTTCGAAGAATAGATTCGTGAAATCTTTTATTCAATGTGTATAATATATCTAAAAAATGACGTGCACATTTTCTCAAATGTATGAAGTCAACAATATAGATAGATCACTCTTGGGAATGTTTCATTAAACATTTGATTTCCTTCAATATTGGAAAAATACTACATAATGTGAATAAAGTTTCAAATTTTGATAAATGACAGAAAATTTTTTGCTTTGTAAACTTCCCTATGATATTTATACATAAAAACTATCAAAAACAAATATTCTTCAAAAAAATTGTATGATGGTTCATAGATGGAAATGCATCTGGTTTCAACATCATTTAGTAGTTTTTTCATGATATATCACCCCAATTACATATTTATGGTACTCTATAAATATTTTTTGGGTTGATTGACATATAAACATGCAAGGCATGAATAAGCTCTTCCTTTTTTGCAATATTACTAAATAAGCTAATAATTTTGTATGCAAGATTCATATTATGATCCATGAAATGAATAAAAAATTATAAATGGATAAACTATTTATTGAAGGAAAACACACAGACCGTTTCTATACCCCTGCATCAATGATGCACCATCAACGCTAACACACACCAGCTTCGTAGCTATGGCATAATCATCCATCCTAGCTCTCTCTCTTAAATTGGATACAACAAATTTATGAAGGTTTTTTGCATTGAAATTTTTTTGCATTTTATGGATAGCTAAAAGATGAGATTGCCTTGAATATTTTTCAAAAGTGTATACATGCATGCAAACCCAGGTTGTGTTGTCAACTGTAGTGAATTCATCAATGGATAGTGAGATTAACAGTGATCTCTTAACACTTTATTTCAAGTCTTCTATCTCAACAATGGCTAGATATTCTTCCATTTTCCAAGCATTGTTATCCAACCAATGTGACTGTGAAATATCAAGAAACCCTTTATTTTGGAACAAAATTTTGTAATCTAGAAAATCAAAAATAGGTCTGCCTTTTTTTTAAATGTGGAAAATAGTAGAGAAATATACATATTTTGCCTTAAGATTGGATTGTATAACTTTCCAAATTGTGCTTTTAGTTTTCCCACGTTTTCAATAAAATGTTTTTCTGATTTTTGATCGTTTTTGTATTGACATGCATATCTTACATGCATGCATTCTTCTATATATTTTCATCTGTGTGTTCTTATTATATATCCATTTATGTAGTTCACAGATATATATATATATATATTCTCACAATATCTCTCAATTATTTCTAGTTTAAGTTGCATGATGAGTTATTTTCCAAGTTTCCAATTGCAAATTATACATTTACATTCTGGTGGAGGCTCATTACAATTTTTCATATCATGTTACTTTTCTATATGTATCATTCCTATATCACTCTTTTTTTTTAATGCTATATAAAATTTATAATTTGATATTTGATTGTTTTGTTGTGTTTTCTCATTTTAAGCAATACCTAAGGAATAAATAGAGGCAATTGATTCCAGAACATAGTCAATGTGCTTATTAGGTGGGGGAAAAAATCTTTTTTGGTTTTCAATCAAAGGCTCAATAAAATTGCGGGGTCATGGGGAACAGTAAAATTTTATCACCATTTGTCTTTTTTTATGTGCTTGAATGTTTTTATTTAATAAAAATAATCAAATTACGTTGTAATTGGGTGTGATTTCATATGTTTGAAACTAAATTTTGGGGAAGTCTTTTTTCATCATCATATTTTTTATTTGAGAAAATATGATCAAACTACTCTTTTATCATGTGGGAACAAATACATGAAGATATATTTGGAGAAATAACTATATGTAAGTTTCATTTTTCATTATTTCAGGATCAAATGTTGTATTTTTAGCAATTTTTATTAAATTAAGATTTGATTAGGTCTAATAGAATACTTAAATTAGAGTTAAGGAAAGTATAATATGATATATAGAAGATATTAAATGGTAGTATGTGTAGTTATAAGACTTTATAATACCTTATTCAATTGAGGAATAGTTTTAGTTATCGATGCCTTCAATAGACCTATTATTATGTAAGGTTTTTCTAGAGACAAATGTGTAATAGATTTAGTTACTGATATTTTTGAAGACCTTTTAGTTTACACTTCATCAAATCTTCTCTCATCAATAAAATTAATATATTATTATAAAACATATTAATAAAACTTATTATTTTTTATGAATATTCAAAGCTAAATAGTTCCAAAAAAAAATCTTAGGTGCACCAATTTTAAGTCAATTCATGTTTAAAATATCAACATTGATTTTCTATATTTTTATACCAAATTTTTCAAAAATATCGTTTATAAATCTTAATTGTAACTATGTTTTCCTTCAACATATATTTGTACAAACATAAGTACAATTACTTTGATTGATTTTGAATGGAATTATTGATTGTCTTATAATTACTTCCATTGATTTTTAATCGAAATATTGATTAACATATAATTACTTCGATTGATTTTGAATGGAAATATTGATTAACATATATCTTGAATTTCATTTACATATATCTTGAACATATTGGAATTTTTGTATCCTATAAAATCGTGACAAGTTTTGTCATTATATAGTTTTTATGACCAGGTAATGGGTGATCAAGATTGGCTAAAATGAAGTCAACCAAGGAGAGTTGAGTCTCTTTTGATGACCTTACACACACTAGTTCACAAACTTGATTGTAGTGTTTCATTGAGTCGTTTGACTAATTTTCATCTCTAAATATGGATTTAATATAATATCTGAGTTGATTCAACTTAATGTACACCTATCTAAATTAGTTTGAATAGAAAACATGTGTGGCAGTTTGTTAGGATAAGAGTTGGTTGCTTGATGTGAAAATAGCATGGGAGTGTTGGTGACGCGAAGGGATTTTCACTTATTGTTTTGTCCAACACATCGATGCATTACTTATGAATTTAAACTTGCATGAGCCTGGAAATGATATTAAACCTCATCTTTGAGCTTTGTATGACTTGAACGATGAAAACAATTGCTAGATATCTCTTCATTAAAACCATATAAAATGATCAATACTTCAAATAAAAGATGATCAATACTGGAGTAAAAGAAAGAATGAATATTACTGAATCAGATGTGATTCAATTTGTTTGTTGACTATTTCACTATTTAAACTTGTTAGTTTTCTTGTTACTACATGTATTGTTTCCAAAACACTTGATTGATAATCAAAATTTTAAATGATTTAGCTTTCTTATTTTATATGCAATAAATCAGTAAGTAGGAAGATGAAATTAAAATGAGTGGTTTTAAAGGCTGTTCATAGGCATCCTATAAATCCTGTAATGTAATAAGTAGGCTCCCATTTTTATTATCGAATAGTTTTACTAGTTGAGATCTGATTTGAAATAAATAATAGAATTTGAAATTAAATGATAGAGTTGGTCTGAATAGTTTTTATTATATTAATATTTAGGTTAAGATTTAATTTTATATTAAATAATATAAATGGTCTGATTTTTATTATTATTATTTTATTTTTTTAAATTTCTAAATTAAATCTAATAAATGTGATATTTTAAATATATAATTAAAATGATTTATTTAATATTAAAGCTAAGAAGTTGTTATGATATTTTTTTGTATAGACAAATAATAAAGAATTACAAATATTTATAATAATATATTTTTCTTATAGAACCTAGATATATTTTTTTTAGGTTTTGTGGTTATGAACTCATTAATACTTTATTGAATTTAATATTTATTTAATTATTTTTTCATATTAATCTTATTATTTAATTCTTAATATTTTTTAGTATTTTCCTATGAATTGAAATAATACCTATGTTATATATTCTCTAATATTTTATTATATTCAATTAAATTTACGATTATTTATTACACATGATTCTATAGATTTCTTACATTAAGGCCATTCCAATTTTGAGGTCTGCAAGAGAACTGTAAACCTATTTGTTTACAGCCAATGTGGCTCATTGATGTTCTCATTTTCTTCTTTAGACTGGTAATGATGCATTGACGCATTGGATTTGTCTACCATAGAAAATACCTTTGGAGGCAGAGTACATTTGTTGACAAGGACATTAGAATATTTGTTTATAGATGAAATTACTTATATCATATAAACTATTTTAATCTAGAATCATTATTTTATAATGACAAGGACATTCGTTATAGATGTATCTTGAAGCTAATGGGATTAGCTATATTCAATTATGATGACGATATATCTCTCAATTTTTTCATAGGTTGGATTGTACTACTGTTGTACCATATAACATCATGGTTACACTTATTTTTGTGAATAGATATTTTGTAACAATAATTTTGATAAATCAAAAATTTAGTATTCTTTGATTCTATGGATTAAATTGAAATTTTTATTTATTTATTTATTTAATTTTTTGGGGAGGGATATTTCTGTTCTTATTTTATTAAAAAATAATTATATGGATAGATATTTTAAATGACATTAGAAATATATTTTGTTTAAGATAGAAGATTTATTTTTTAATATTATATAATAATTTTATTTGTCTGTATCTTTTTAAATAATTTAATCATTAATTGGAAATAAATTAGTATAGTTTAATCGTTTGTCATATTGTTAGCTTTTTGTAAATATAATTAGTTTATTTCCTTTCAGATTCATTTATTTTAGAAGGAATTTATATTTGGATATCTGGCATTTTTTTTGCTTTATGTATGACTTGAGGAATCAATATGGTCTATTATTTTATAAATTTAATTGGCAATATTGGATCGATGGGTTCTTACAATTAAAAGAGAATAGAAAACATTTTTACTATTGTTATTTTTTATGTGATTGGATTAATTATTTAAGAAAAATGCTTTAAATTAGGTTGTGATTGGATTAATTATTTAAGAAAA
>JARHVA010000482.1:5160000-5185000 GCA_037957365.1 Torreya grandis | reverse complement strand
ATGGTTAATGTATTATTTAGATTTGTGTTTTATATATGCCACGATCTTGATAAATATGTATGATCATTTTTAATTTATTATTATTTGTCAAGTCCAGTGTTACAAATATGCAGATATATATTACATGTTGTGAAGGCTAATAACTTGTAATGGAAGTTGAATGTTTTGGCCTTCAGCATGTGATTTTTTATTTTCTATTGGTTACATCTCAGACATTCAGATGCACAGAGTGTTGATCGGTAATTTATCATGTAACGACCCTAGGAGTGTCATAGGGTTGCATGCAGATTTAGGCATTTCATGCATGTACAATTTTTGCACACTATAAAAATGGTTGATGTTAAATGTGTAGGCAGATATGAGATGTGTAAGTATGGAAATAGGGAGCTTGATGCTTAGGATCCCATCATCATATTTTTGAAGTATTATTTATAGAGGCCTAGATACTTACATTGACTTATCGATACTTGCATCCATGCTTCCATTTATGTCTCATCACTTTTATCCTATACAAAATATTTGATATATTGGTTAAAATTACTTGGACCTATTAGGGTTTTTTATCACCTTTCAGTTGATGTATCTAAATCATGTACACATGATCTATATGACTATGTATAACTCAAACCCTAGTTCTTCACTTTAGGTTATGTCTCCTCAAATAAAATGAGTTAATAGTTTCATAAAGTAAAGCTAACCTGAAGGACCCCTTTGTCAATGATCAATTCATACATATCCAATACTCCAAGAAGGGCCTACAACATATGTATTTCTCCCCTAAGTGTGGGCTTGTCTGTGGATAATGGTGAAATATACTATATGAAATAACATGCAATGGTCTAACTTGTGACTTGACAAATAATTCTTATGGGTTATTCGCTAAATACTTTAGAACTAAAATATGACTACTCGCTTGAATAATATAGAAATAGGGTTGCATAGGGCAGCAAAACTTTGTTTTGTAAATGACTAAATGAGTTTGAATAGGTGTTTTCTTGGTAATTTCTAGATGAATAATTAGTAGGCTATGATTATTATTTACACCATACATTTTTAAAATATCTCTTTGAAGGGTTAGATAAGACAAAGGCTAACCCATATGATTTGTAATATTTTTAATTTGGATGACTTTTGAGGTAAGAACACTAGATAAGAAATCTTGATGCTAGTGTCAATGCTATTATCCCTATGTAAAATGCAAGTATCCAATAGGGTATAAAACTATTGAATGTATATAACTAAAAAATAAGGATATAAATCATGTTTTAAGATTATTGTAGTGTAAAAGTGATCTATGTCATCAAAATGATAGGTTTAGTCCATAAGATAAGAATTGATGCACAATGAGATGAAAATCAAGAGGCATTCGGTAGTGGGAAGGTCTAGAACTGAAGGGTAGAGCCTTGATTGATATTTTTAAGTGTACAAGCCTAAAATTCTATATATAACTATTTTGATTTTTTTAGAATTTTACAAGATAATACCCAAGTAATTAATTTTTTTTTAAAGAATGAAAATATTCAGATTTACACTAATTATAGTGAATAATACAAATATTCCTAATTTAGCAAGTGTAAATAAATATTACATGTATAAAATTTCTAATGGATTAAAGAGATCATATCTTGATAAATGTTTTATTTTGGAGAATGATAGTTCTCAAGAATCATCACAAGACTGTAACATAGATCTGGGTTCCATTTATTCTAAGTTCTAACTATGTTTGAACACTACACACTTGTGTCCAAGTTAAAACACCTGCATCGATGATAGTGTCCTTATATTGACATTATGTCCACACCATAATATAGCTCTATTTTTGAATCTATTAGTTGGGGCTTTTTGGAGTTTTCTATCACCTTCTACCTAATGTCTTTCTATTTCACACATAGGCTATTGCTATCATCTTAGTGGTCAAAACCCTAGGTATATTGTTCTTTTCCCTTGAATAATTCCATGGGAAAAAAAGGTTAGTGGGCACATGATGCTGAGCTAACCCCAATCACCCCACTTTCAAAGGGCACTACCTACATAGCCATTACTCCAAAAGAGGGCCTCATACTCATGTATTTATCCCATACATGTTGGATTGTGTAAATCATGTAACATTTATACATCAAATAAAATAGTTACCTAGCTTGTAACTTTGAAAATCAGGGTCATGGACTGCTCCTTTAGTACTTTAAACATGTAGATGTGTAGTCCCTATGATTAGTTTGGAAATAGGAATAAATAGAGAAGCTTTACTCAATAGAATGCTCTTTAGTCTAAATGCTAGATGAGGAATGAATGAAGGTTGATCATGTATTTATATGAATCCATTTGGAATAATAACTCACATTAAATCATTTAGGCTAAACTTTAGGATATGTTTCATTTGTAAATAAGATGACTTCGAGGCACTAGACACTAACATCAAGGCCGAATAGTAACATTGAAGCTACTATCTATCCTAAATGTTATTGTCTAAGGAATATAAAAATAGGTGTAGATTAAAAACTTATAGAGGTGTGAGATAGGTATATTTTAAGCATTTTAGGAGAGATAGAATATCTATGTCATCAATATAACACTAGTCAGACTAAGAGATGGGCCAAGGGGAAAAACATAAATCAAATCCAAGGCCTATAAAAGTGAGGTAGGTATATAACTAAAAGGAACACATAAGGTCTGAGTTTGTCAAGTGTACAAAACTAAGGTGCTATATAATTAAAAAAAAATCTACATTTCAACCCTTGCCCCTCCAATCTAATAATTAAATTGAGAGTTTAAAGGAAAGGAATGCATACTTGGGTGTTTATGCATACATTATCTTTGTGTGTACCCAAATTGAGTGTTTTTCTAATGACTCAACTACAACTTAGATCATGTTATGGTCTAATATCAATGTATATAATTTGGAACTTGAAATCAATAATATAAAATATCATAAAAGAAAAGCATGGATAGAATACAGATGTGCATGTATCATGTAGTAATGGTTCAAGAGTGTTAAAAAATGGAAAAGTCCATATGTGGCTTGTAGCCTCATCAATCTTTTTGATAATAAAATTATTGAGCTTACAAGTGGTAAAGTGGTTTTCACAATGGTGGTGATGTATGTTATATCCTAATCCTCTCACTAAACTAACTTATCTAATTATTTGTTGATTAATAAGGTTGATTAAATTGATTGTTAATTTTTAACTAAATTATAAGTCGTATGTTGTTATGGGATAAATATATGTTATTTAGATTTCATGAGTTCATTATTTATAGATGATAAATTATGGATTATGTTACATTTGTAGTTATAGCATTATTTGGTATGTCTCATGATATACTTGACAAAATACCTTCTTATCATGAGATGGATGCAAGAGAATATATCCCTCAAATCATGACAAAGGGAGTGCATCATTGGAGAGGGTACAATAGATGAAGATACTGAAAGATAACAGAGGAATTTTTAAGACCCCTACACACACCACATTAGATTAAAAATGTTATATACATCATGTGTTTGGTTTATTAGATATTAGCGTTTGCATGTTTTTAATGTTAGCACAAATCTTGTATGAAATTTCATTCTATACGTAGATTCACTGCTTAATGTTACAGTTAGATTCCAAGAAGTTGGAAAGATAGAAGAATACGGACTTATGGGCAAAAAAGAAGATATGCAAGAAAAGAAAGAGGCAAAAGAAAGAACAAAGCAATAAAGCTAAGAGATTTTGAGCTCTGGGAGTTTCAAATAGGATCTTTTAAAAGGTTGATTTTATTTTTACATTCAAATGAAAAATAAAATTTTGTGTGTGATTTATTATACTTAGGCTATGGCTAATATATTAAAGTTTCAAATTGATTCAAGATTAGCCCTACGGATGGCTTGACCATCCATAAATCGAACCCATTATCCCTAAATCCAAAGTGTTTTATTTGAGAATGTAAATAATGTTAAAACCATAGGGTGAATTGAAGTTTTAAAAATAAATGGCATATTTTCCTAGTTTAGGAAAATAAAAACTTGAGGAAATGGTTACATTTAAACAAAGATAGAGTTTTGATAAAACATATCTGCATACTCAGTTATAATATGAGAGTAGCTAGTTATCCCTATTATAATAAGATGTTGACTGAGTCATTAAAATGATAAATAGGTTTCTATTTGGGTAATAGGGTAATATTCTATTACTATAAATATATTATTAGTGGCAGTCAAAACATAGGCAAAACAGAGCTCTCTTTGCATGGGTTAAAGTTTTAAGAACCTTTGAAATTACTTGAAAACATGTTTTAGATGAGTCTGTAGCTTGGTTGTCTAAATATATAGATTAAATTTCAAAATTAATAGCTCGAATATCAAAATTCATAGCTCAACTATCAAAATATATAGCTCAACTATGAAAGTCTATAGCTATCTTTCGAGATCTATAGAATGTCTATCTAGGTTTATGACTAAGCCCCTTCTTTGTCTTGTTGGGATCATATCAAGACTCTTCTTTAGAAGATATAGTAATTGTACATATCAAAAATGGAGAACTAAACATATAAATATTTAAAACATTATGTAAAGATTGCTAACACATATTCACATAAACTTAAGGAGAGTAAACCATTCATCCTCTACCTTAGAATAGTTATAATCCCTAAGAATTCATTCAATGTTAAACCTAAGTGGCATATTAATGGATACAAAAGATGATATATTATGGTTATAATGAGTCATAGTGTGGGCTTATAAAATTATATGTTTTTAATATAAACCAACATTTATTTGTGAATCGACTTGTAACTTGTGAACAAAAGGAGAAAAACACATTATGGCTGGGAATAAAATAGTGAATGTTATATTTACACTAAAAACATATTCATTATGTTAAGAAAATTATTGACTATTTATCCACAATATTTGATAAATTATATTATTGAATAAATGACTTAAAATTAGGAACTAGTAGAAATATGAAATCAAGAATAAAACATTGCATTATTTGATTCACTATTTTTGATCTTAAATTATTTGAGAATAGAGGTTTTGGAATTAAGTTTATTCTTATCCTTTTGTTGGAAATTTTATATCTTTTAGGATTTGAAAAGAATAATAAAAAACTTTTGTTAATAATAAGAATGTCAATTTATTTTAAATTATATATATTATTAGATATATAACATAAACTTATAAATATACAAAATACATGTATAAGAGAACATATGTTTATAGAATAGTTAGCGTGCCTATAGTTATAGTTGTGACTAATAAGTAAAGTCATTAAATCATGAAGGATAAGGAACTATAACTATACGAATGTAACCTAAGTTCCATAATAGATGAATATGTGAACATTGATAAATCTTTATAAAAATTCTTAATGTTAGTTATATTGAGTGGTATGAAATTTATGTTATGAGAATTTTAATTCTTGTGCTAAACATTTACTAAAAGAAAATATATTCTTGGAATGAATTGTATTATGACCATATGGTAAATAATAGTGCTTGTCATAGATATTATTAATGAGATAAATAATGTAGATGAGGTTAATTCATATGTTTGATAGACTAAATATATGTAAAGTAATTATTTTTACAATTATTATGTGTTTGTACTTACTAGAAGAAATAATTGCATGAACTTGATGGTTACAAATATATGTTAACCAAATTTAGCATTGATGAGTCTAACAAAACAATGAGATGTACTTCACGAGCTAGTTAGCATCACCAATATTAGATGAAAGAAATTTGATCAAGTGGTGTGTATGAATTTTACTAATCCTAGAGATCATATGTTATTTGAAATCTTTTCACAAAGTAATTTTTAGTTAGACATTTTCATTTCATATGTATGATTTACATTCTTGTGTGATATCATGTTAGAACATATTTATTTATGGTACACATCATATAATCAAAATATTACAACACATGTAGTACTAACACGTCTCTATGGATTCCCACAACATCACTATCTAATTATTTGTGAAAGGGATAAATCTATATTTTGAAGATTGTGAAGGGTACCAATGGTTCGTGGTTGGTATGGTAAAACACTCAGATGATGGTCTCCCTCCCCACTATAGTACTTACTAAGAGACTGCACTTGAGATTATCAAAGATATAGGAATTAGTGTAACTTGAGATCCATGAAGAATTGTATCTAATATTATATTTATATATTGAAGGCATCATGCTTTATGGAAATGCAATTGATTATTATTATACATTATTAATAGAAACTGTATTAATGGTTAAAATTTTTTATGATTACTTTTCTTATGTATTTATGATGGTTTCAATCAGTTGTGAGTGATTAATCAATAGAGTTTCTCATGTTTACTTAAGTTAGATATGCTTAGTTAGGTATGATGAAAATCATTATATAGATTCTTGTTGTGTAATCTAATGAATTAATAAGTGTTAAGTAAAAAAAATTATTTCATTATTCTTGTAAATCCCTATGAGGATGTTAAATTGTGGTATCAGAGTTGTGAATTGAACTATAGAACTTAATGAATCTGCTAACATTTTCATATTATTCTATTACCAAAAACTAAAATCATGTGATAAAGATCATTTGGTGAAGTTCCTTTGAATGTTAATGACAATAAACCTTTATTTGATCCTAATAAATTTGTCATTGAACAAGTAACAAAGTTAAATCAAATTCTTGCGACCATGAATGAAACTAGGGATAGAGTTATAGCCCTAGAATAATAAATCCATGGATAAGAGGAAGAAGTTCAATAGGATGTTCCTGAAGAGCATATTTATGAGTAGAAAATCCCTCAAGAGTAGGGACATGAGGAAGTACCTCAAGATGCGAGAAGATGTTTAGCCCCAGAATTGGCAAGGGATATTAAAAAGGTGAATCCACCTAAGTTTGATGAAACTATTATGTGAGATGGAACTGAAGCATGGTTGACTAAAATTGATAAGTATTTTAAGATAAAAAATTAGTCTAACATTATCAAAGCTATTTTGAGAGATTAATATTTTCCTAGAGAAACATCTATGTGGTGGGCTAATAAGAAGTTGGAAATGAATTTAAGCTCGACCACCACTACCTGGTAGTAGTTTGTGGTACTATTCAAATCACGATGGCTTATACAATTGTACTTTTACCAAAATCTCATAGATTTACAAAATTTGAAGCAAGGGGATTTGTTAGTAAATGAGTACTAGAAATAATTCACCAAACTTCTAAAATATGTACCTCAATATCAAGATGATGAGAAATTTAGGATTAATAAGTTAACAAGTGTTTAGTTTTAGTAGAAACTAGGTTGTCATAATTTGCTATAGTTGTAAATATTTATGTAACATCACTATGGTAAAGTGATGTGATCTTAGGAGTCATATGGATTGTCAAGCACAAATCCAAGGTTGATTGTTAACTAAAAATATTTGAGTGTCTTGATTTTGAAAATTAGATACTAATTTAGAGTGACAAAATGGAGTTAAAGATTAGACAAATTTACATAATGCAACTCATGAAATCCAAAAGTAAGGTATGTTAATTATTTATCATCAATATAAATGAAATGGATGAAACTATGGAACCATCAATTCAAGATTATACTTTCCTCATGCATTTTCATGATGTGTTCCCAAAACAATTTCTAGGATTGCCTCCCAAATGGGAATTTGACTTATCTATTGATAGCAAATTAGGATTGAAAGCTCACTCTAAGGCTCTATATAAAATGACAACCACTAGTTTATATAATTGAAGGCATAAATTTAGGAATTTATGTCTAAAGGATTGATCTAACCAAGTGTGTCATCCTAGGGTGCACTAGTTATTCTGGTTAAGAAGGATGGCACTATTAAACTTTACATTGATTATATAATTTTGAATAAAGTGATCATCAATAATATGTATCCACTCCCTCAAATAGATAATATTTTTGATAAAATTCAAGGAGCGAGGATATTTTATAAGATTGATCTTAGAGCTCGTTATCATTACTTAAGGATAAAAGATGAACATGTTCCAAATATGAAATTTATAAATCATTATGGGATTTATTATTTCATAGTATTACCATTTATGTTGATGAATGCACATGTAGAATTCATGAATCTCATGAACTATTTGTTTAGAGATTACTTAGATCATTTTATTTTGGTATTTTTAGATGATATTTAGATATACTCTGAGGATGAATAACAACATCCTCAACATGTTTGAAATCACAAGTTGTATGGAAATTTGGCCAAGTGTGCATATTTTCAAAATAATTTAGAATATATGTGATATATCATCTCAATGGATGACATTTATGTTGATCTAGTTAAGATAAGAGCCATTATAAAGTGATCAGATCCAAGGATTGTGCATGAGATTAGGAGTTTCATGGGATAAGTAGGATATTATAGGAAATTCATCACAAAATTTTCCAATACATATATTCCAATTACCTGCTTGTAGCATATTCATCAGTGTTTTAACTAGTTAGATAAATGTGAAGTGGCTTTTCAGAAACTAAAAATAAGGCTTACTTCAACACCAGTGTGAAGAGTTCCTAATCCCAATGGTCAATTTTTAGTTATCATAAATGCATCTTGGGATGGAATAAGAAGATTCCTTATGTTGGATGGTTTAGTATTAGCATGTGAGTCAAGGACGCTGAAACCTTATGAGGTGAATTATGTTGCTCGTGATCTTGAACTTGCAGTAATTGTCAATTCTTTGCAAGTTTAGATACATTATTTTTTAGGAAAACCATTAGATCTCAAGAGTTATAACTTTTATCTCAAATAAGTTTTAACTCAACCAAATTTGAATTATCATAAGAGGTTTTATTTAGAGTTTTTGTCTAAATATGACTTTGATATTAGTTACACCAAAGGTAAAGAGAACAAAGTTAGTGATGCTTTGAGTCATAGAAGGTATAGATTAGTTTTATCTATTATTAGGAGTAATTTCAGGGATTGTGTGATTAGTTTTTCACTAGGTAATTAATTCTATAAACAAGATATTATAGATTTGTCTAGGAATTTCCAGAATCCTAGGTATAAAGGATACAACTTTGTTAGTGATAGTCTTCTACATTATAATAGATGGATGTATGTACTAGATCAATAAAATTTAATGAGCATATTACTAAAGAAATTACACAATGCCTTACATTTAGGACATCTAGGAGTAACCAAGATTATGGTAGAGCTTAGACCACTTTATTTTTATAAAGGAATCAATAAAGATGCAACAGATTTCATGTCATGTTATTTGAAATGTCAGTGAGTGAAAGTTGAACATGTGCATACAGATGGATTTTTATACCCACATGAAATAATTAAGAGAATATTTAAGGTAATAAGTATGGAATTTTTCCAATGATTACCATTATTATGGAACATGCATGATATGATCTTAGTTATTATTACTAAATTAACCAAGCTACCACATTTTACCTTAGGTAAAAGAAGTGTATAGATTGCATGTAACTTTTGAGATGATCATATTTGATTATGATCTACAATTGACTTCTATATGTTGGTTAACTCTAAATTCAGTTTTAGGTACACAACTAAATTTTAGTAATACATATTACCCATAGACTGACAAAAAAATTGACCAAGTTAATTAGTTGTTAGGGGATATTATTTTTATGTATTACATAGATCAAAAATACAAATGAAAATAATACCTTCGTTTGTTTTATTTTTCATACAAAAACTCATACCAATTTGCTTTAAATATGGCACTGTTTGATGCACTTTATGGAATAAAGTGCAGGACACCAATCAGTTGAGATAGGGTCGTTCTTAGACTTGAAATGCTTTTAGAAATAGAATAATAGGTTAAAATAATTATTCAAAGATTGGTTGATTCCAATTATAGGTATAAGAGATATGTTGATCTAAAGAGAATGCCTAGGTAGTTTGTAGTAGGTGATAAAATATTTCTCCATGTTAAACCATGAAAGAGATTGACTAAATTTTAGAAGTCGGTAAAACATTCATCAAGATATGTGGGTCCCTTCGAGGTTTTATAAGTGGTCAAAAATTTAGTGTATAGGATTGAATTTCCACTATCCCTAACTCTATTACGTAATGTCTTCCATGTATTTTATTTTAAGAAGTTTATAGCTGATCCCTCACATATATTGGATTAGAATGCTTTGCAAGTTCTGGATCTTGAAGTGGTCATGGAAGAGCTAATAAAAGTAATTGACACTCATAAAATTCATTTATATAATAGATAAGTGTCAAAGTGCAAGGTCTTTTGGGACCAACACTCTGAGGATAGTGTTACTTGGGAGCACTATGATGAGTTCTATAGGCTATTTCCAAATTTTTTTGTTTGATTTGATCCTAGATACTATGTTTTTGTTTTGTTAAACTATGTTTGTTATGAAAAACTATTTTTTGAATAACTATCATTAGGACGATGACAAATTTAAGTAGAAAGGAAGTTACATCTTGATTCTCTCACTAAATTGATTCAGGTAATTATCTATGGATTAATAAGGTTGATTAGATTGATTGTTACTTTCAAACTAAATTACAAGTCATATGTTGCTATGGAATAGGTGTATGTTGTTTAAATTTCTTGAGTTCATTATTTTGAGATGATAAATTATGGATTATGTTCAGGATTATTATGTTATATTTGTTGTTATAACACTATTTTATGTGTCATAATATACTTGACTAATAACCTTCTTATCAATAGATGGATAGAGTAGAATATATTCCTCAGAGCATGACAGAGGGAGAGAATCATCAGAGAGGGTGGCATTGATGGGATAGTGAAGGATGATGGAGAAATTGATGAGACCCCTGCACACAACACATTAGATTAAAAATATTATAAACATTATGTTTTTAAATTATTAGATATTAGAGTTTGAATGTTTTAAATGTTAGTAAAAATATTTTAATAGATTTCATTTCATACTTAGATTTAGTACTTGATGTTAGAGTTAGATTACATGAGGTCATCAAGATAGAAGAATAAGGAGTTTTGTAAATAAAGGAAGATATGTGGGAAAAGAAGGAAGTAAAAAAGCACAGAGCAGCAAAGCTAAGGGATTTTAAGCTCTGGTAGTTTCGAATAGGAGCATTTAAAAGGTTTTTTTTATTTTTTAAATTCAAATGAAAAAGGAAATATTGTGCTTTATTTATCGTACTTAGGGTCTACAAAATATATTAAAGTTTTAAATGGATATAGGGTTAGCCCTGTAGATGGCTCAACCATCTACAAACTTAACCCATTGTTCCCAAATCCTAAGAGTTTTATTTGAAAATGGAAATAATGTTAAAACTATAAGATGAATTAAACTTTTAAAGATAAATGGCATATTTCCCTAGCTCAAGAAAATAACAACTTGAGGAAATAGTTACATTTACATTAAGACAGAGTTTTGATAAAACATATCTGCATACTCAATTATAATATGAGAGTAGTGAGTTATCACTATTTTAGGAAGATGTTGACTGCATCACTAAAATGATAAATGGTTTTATATTTGGGTCATACGGTAGTGTTGTCTTATTTTAAATATATTATTAGAAATAGTCAAAACATAGGCAAAATAGATTTTTATTTACATGGGTTAAAGTTTAAGAAACCTTTGAAATGCCTTGGAAACATGTATTAGATGAGTCCATAACTTTGGTATCAAAATACATAGCTCAACTATCAAAATCCATTGCTTGACTGTCAAAATCTATAGCTCAAATATCAAAATTTGTAGCTCAATTGTAAAATTCTATAACTATCTATCGAGGTCCATAGAATGTCTGACAAGGCACATAGCTTCACTTAAATTGAAAGGTTTATGACTAAGGTTCTTACCTATCTTCATGGGATCATATCAAGAATCTTCTTTAGATGCTATAATTCCTGTACAAATCAAAAATTGAGGACTAAACATGCAAACAATTATAACATTATGTAAAGATTGCTAACTCAGACTTACATAAGCTTAAAGAGATAAAAGCATTCATCTTCTACCTTAGAATAGCTATAATAACAAAGACTTCATTCAAATCCTAATCTAAATGGAATATTAATGGCTTTGAAAGATGACATATTATGTTTATTATGAGATATAGTGTGGACTTATCAGATTGTGTGTGTTTTATATAAACTAGTCTTAATTTGTGAATTGACTTGTAACCTATGAACATAGGGAGTTGAAAATGTTATGACTGGAAATAAAATAGTGAAAATTATATTTAAGTGGAAAATATATTCATTTTGTTAATAAAATTATTGACTATTACTCCATAGTATTTGATAAATTAGATTATAATAAATGAATTAAAATTGGGAGTTAGCAAAAATATGAAATTAGGAATAAAGCAAAACATTTTTGGATTAATTATTTCTGATGTTAAATTATTGAGAATATAGGTTTTTTAATTATGTTTGATCTTAGCCTTTTCTTGGAAAGTTTATATGTTTTAAGATTTAAAAATAATAATGGAAAAGTTCTGTTAATAATCAAAATGTTAATTTTATGTTAAATTTTATATATTATGGGATACACACACACACACACACACACACACACACACACACATATGGAATACACTTATAAGAGAACCTATATTTATAGAATAGGTAGTGTGCCTATAGTTATAGTTGTGACTAATAATTTAAGTCATGAAGTCCTAATGGATAGGGAATTATAACTATATGAACGTAAGCTAAGTTCCATAATGGTTGAATATGTGAATGTTGATAAATATTTATGAAAATTTTGAATGTTGGTTGTATTGAGTGGTATAAAATTTATGTTATGAAAATTTTAATTCTTGTTCGTAACATTTACTAAAAGAAAATAGGCTCTTGGAATGACTTGTATTGCACTCATATGGTAAATAATATTGCTTGTCATAGATCATATTTATGAGATAAATAATATAAATGAGGTTCATTCATATGCTTGATGGACTAAATGTATTTAAATTAATTATTTATACAATTAGCATGTATTTGTACTTGCTAGTAGAAATAATTTCATGAAATTGTTGGTTACAAATATATATTAAGCAAATCTAGCATTGATGAATCTAACGAAGTAGTGAGATGGACTTTACCGAGTAGTTAACATCACTAATGTTAGATGAAGGTAATCTGATCAAGTGGTATGTATGAATTTGACTGATCCTAGAGAACATATGTTATTTGAAGAATTTGGCCAATGCAATTTTTAGATAGACATTGTCATTTCATTTATAATATTTTATATTCTTGTGAGATATCATGTTCAAATGTATTTTTTTATGGTACACATCATGTAGTACAAATCTTATAACACATGGGATACTAACATGTCTCTTTACATTTTCATACCATCACTAACTACTCATCCATGAAGGGAGAGCCATTATTTATTTGAGGGATTGTGTAGGGGATCAATGGCTTGTGGTTGATGTAAAAAAGTGCTTGAATGATTCTCTCCTTCTCCACTATAGTACTTACTTGGAGACTACACTTGGGATTATCATAGATATAGGAGTTAGTGTGACTCTAGCTCTGTGTAGCATTGTATTTATTATTGTACTTATATATTTAAGGCATCATGCCTGATGGAAATGTAATTGATTATTAATATGAATTGACATCAGAGACTATATTATTGTACCATCTATGGCTAGATTTTATTATGATTAATTTTCTTATGCACATATGATTGATTACATAAGTTATTAGTGATTATTAAATAGAGTTTCTCATGATTAATTAGGTTTGATATGCTTAGTTAAGTATGTTAAAAATCCCTAATTAGATTCTAATAATTTAATCTCCATAAAGAATAAGTGTTGAGTAATTTTTTTTAAATTACTGCATTATTCTAATAAATCCTTGTGAGGATATTACAATGTAAATGGAGTCAGATAGTTGGGAGGTCATCATGCCCCCAACTCAAAATGGGAGTGGTGGTATAATCATTAAGATTATCATTTCCAAACTAGCATAACTCAAGTTCATAATATATCTGTATAGATATGAAACTAACATTAGGACAAATATAGATAAATATAAAAGTGCATATATCCAAGGAGAGAGAGAGAGAGAGAGAGAGAGAGAGGCACATACCCTAAAATTTGTATTAAAAGTGAATTTCCACCTTGTAGTTGAGATTAGAATAATCATGCAATGCAATGATACTTATGACCTGATGAGGTTGAATGATCAAGTGCAATCTAAAAATTTGGCAAGATTGTGTGATTTAATCACCTCAACCATACCAAAATTTGAACCAACTAATTCAATAGAAGGCTAAATAAAAGTGTGTAAATGTCCATGGGGTATTAATATGTGCAATGGTTTTATAATATAAAACTAAATTATATTTTAAAATATTAGGAACATTTTGCATAGCATATGAAACTTTTATACATCTCATGTTGAAACCATGTATGAAAATAGTGCCAATGTATATAATTCTATCATAATAGTGAATCTGAATCATATAACTATGTGTTTTAGGTAATTGAGATAATTATGTAAGTGTGGATAACATGCTTCCAAAACATGCCCCCAACATATATGTACAAATTTAAAAATTTATATGAGTACCAATGTGGAGGACATGTTTCCAAAACATGCCCCCACTATAAATTAGATATGTTGAATATTAAATAGGCATGGAGAACATGCTTCCAAAGCATGCCCCAATTGAATTTGGAAATATATATATATATATATATATATATATATATATATATATATATATATATATATATATATATATATATATATATATATATATATATATATATATATATATATATATATATATATATAATAAATGTGGAAAACATGCTTCCAAATCATGTCCCACACCGAATATGGAACTATGAATGTTTGCAAGCCATACCCATATGATGTGCCCTCACTAAATTTATAAACTAATATAAGTACCAAAATATTGAATGAATGTGGAGATGATGATTCTAAATCATGCCTACAATAAATTTAATAACTATGTCAACTATGTACATCATGCCTCTATGATAGTCCTCCACTAATATGATCCTCCTTTGAAGTAAGACAACTATATAATCTATTAATGTAAGCATGTAGCATATAGAAGTGGATATGTCTAGGTAATTGTATCATTAAAGTACATAGAACCAATGTGATCATGTGTAGGCCAAATTTGCATGATAGATATCATAGAAACATCTAGAATGTAACAATACAATCTCAATAACCAAAGAATCACATACACAAGAACACTCAAAATAAACTCAACCAGAATGGTCCAAAGAAATTATAAATAAGAGGCATGTTCAAATGTTGCAAAATCAAAAGGAACATGACTTAGTCGAATGTCCATAAAAGTGAGGATGATATATTAAAATGTCCATACAACAAGAAATGATATATATATATATATATATGTAAATAAAATCATACATAGGTATGGGAGCTACAAGTAAAGGAACATATTTAAATGATCGATCAATAAATACGACAAGCTCATGGAAGTGCATAAAGTAAAGCATAAACAACCAACACAAACATGTCATAGTAGATGACAGATCCAATGTGTTAGTAAATATATCTCAAGTGTATAGAATATGAAGCACCCTGTGTAAAATATAATCATGTATAAAGGCATGTATAAGTGTATGTGTAAACTCAAACATGATCATGTATAATGATCATCAAACCATATAACCTGTGTGTATTAAGATCGAGGAAGTGGATGCACCAGATGTCTATATGGCATGAATAAAGGGAAACCCCAACATAAGACATAGGAATTTATCATGTATATGTGTATGCATGTATCACACCCAGGTAGAATTATGACATATATGTGTATGTAGGAGTAACTAAGTATGGCTTCTATCAATATGGAAGTAAAATATGGATGCCAAGGAGACAATAGAATATGTATTTATTGAATGTGTGTTTAGAATTTTTGAATGTTTATTAATTTTTTGGTATATTTAGGAATGTGTTTGAATAGGAAAGATCATCCTATGATGCCAACCAATGGATGGTCATAGATATCTCCCCATTTTAAATCTATATTAATACCTAGATTATTATTTTGAAGATCATGTATAGGTGTAATATCTTTCACTATGGTATCAATGATAATCTATGTATGTATAATAAGATTATGTGGTTTTGAAGTAATAGTAAGAATAATATGAATAGTGGTTTTTAGGACCCATCATTGAGTGTTATGTGGTTTACTATGAATAGCAATAATAAGTATATGTGTGTATTATATTTAGCAATAAATAAATCACCAAATGCAAGGAATTATAGATGCATATAAGAAAGCCTAAATATAATGATCATATGTATATGGGATTGTTGATTGTGATTCTATAATAATATTTGAAATATCTATAGAATTATCTGATGAATCTTTATGCAGCAATTTAGGTACCCATATCTACTATGTAAGTGTAAATTTTCCCTGTATATTTGTATAAATTACCCGATCGACTAATGGTTCTTATGTAGGATCAACATGGGAGAGATTAGTCCTAGAAGAGAGTACACTAAAATAAGGAATTCTACTAGAATTCACCTTGTATGAAGGTTGATGGATCATGTATGCCCTGCATAGATCAACATGGGATATTTCATTCTCTTTAGGTGAGCTCCTAGGAGAAGTATGTGAAACATGTCTAGATATGAATTTTTGATATGAAACATGATTGACTAACTATACAAGATTTTTTCTGAAGATTAAAACACTCATTATCTTGATGACCATTAATACCATGATAAGTGAAAAAGTGTTCTCCTTTTTATTTTGTAAATCTATGAGGTTTGTAATGTGGATTACAAGGGAGTTTAATTTTGCATTTATCCAATAAAGTTCATCATATGTCATGTTTCTATCTCAGTACCAATCAAAATGAAGAGGGTACCATTTTGTAGTGTGATATGGCCTAACTATAGGAGGTACTCTAAAAATTTGTTTATTTCCTTTGTTTAGTACTTTTATTGTTTGTACTTTGACATATGTTGTTGATTTTATATGAGGTATTTGAATTGACTCATGATTATTTGTAACATGTCTACTTGGTTTGGAAACAATATTTTTACCATGTTTAATTTTGATGGAGAAATAGGAAACTCAGTTTGGGTGTTCATTAGAGTGCACACATACTTGTGCACATCTGAACATAAGGTACTGAATGAAGCAAATGGATTATGTAATGATCTTTCTCTTAGTGGAGAGATAACCCTTGTACTAAATAAAAATTATACTTCCAAATCTAATGGTGTATTAATGTAAATAATATAATGCATCTTTGGATTAAATTATATATGTTTACATAAGTTCATTTTCTATTTGTGTCAATGCTTGTAAATGTTCCAATGTTAATTTAGGTAAGGTATAATGATGAAAATGTCATATAAATACATATTTAGGTTGTTTGAAAGTTGATAATGAACCACTTGATGAAATATAAAACCAATCAATTGCCTATTTGGTTAAGTTGTGATAAAAGGCCTTTAATAATAAATTTCCATTTTGGTCCCAATACTCAAAGGAGTGTGTATACTATTGTAAATGAATGGCAAGATATACTTGACTATCAAAGGAGGATAAAGTAGGCACAACTAAGTTAAAATGATAAGGATACTCAAATAGATCCTAGAAATAGGATGCTCTGTTAATGTATTATCCTAATGAATGTCTTCATGAGAAGAAAATTGTAGTTTTAGAGTGTTGACATGTTTTAAAAAATCTCCTATGGTAGGTAGAATAGATAACATGTCATAAGAAGATATTGATGTTTTTTATAGTGGTTTTAAAGTACCATTCCTATATAATGTAAGGATTATGGACTCTTCATCATTCTTAGAAATGGGCTAATCACATTATTCACCAATATTTGGTAAGGGAACACCCATGTCTAAAGATGTGGTTATGTCTTTTTGAAGTGTCAAAATGTTAATATCGTTAGCATTTCAAGGTGATACATTTACTAAAAATATGTGGCATATTATAGAAGTAGTAAGTATAATTTAATTTTGAGTTGAAGTGTTGTGTCCTATAGAAAGAGGGGTAATTAATGAAATATCATTTTTTACTTTAGGTGCATCATTTCTATGTGAGAAAGGATTATTCACATGACTATCATTTACATGCTTATTTCGTGTTTTAGAATATTATTTCATTAGGAAACATTTAGGAAACATGATTTTTTTTTTCTGAATTTACATGATTTGACCTTTGTAAAATATACATCAAATAGATTTGGGACTAATTGTGAGTTCCCAAATAATGCATGTTTTATGAGTGTTTCCTTAGGATTTTGATTGACACTCTTATTATATTCTTTAATAATAATAATAATAATGAGAGACAGATGGCACATATTTTAATCATCACATACTAAAGTTGATGAATAAATTGGATTAGTTTCACTTGAAACATGCAAAGAAGACATAGGGTTTTCAACACTAGCATTACTTGGGGAAGGGGAGACACACTTGATTTGGTTAAGGTTTTCATTAAGAGAGATAGTGGATGAACATTCACCTTATTTGAATTTTTCAACATTTGAAAGGGGAGACTCACACTTAGTTTTTGAGATAACATAAGAAGGTAGAGATGCAATAAGTGTATTTTGAACATTAGAAATAGTATCATTTTGAATGTTTATTTGTTATTAAAAATCTTCATCATTAGTAAATGAAGGAAAAGTAGAGATGTCATAGTCAAGAGGGATATCATTTATTGGACCCCAAATTTTGATTGTGTTTTAATATTTTGGCATAGAACTAGCATGGAGTGGAATGAACATAGCATAGAAAGACTATGGTACAGAACTATATTAGCACAGAATCACCATGGCATGAAATCAATGAGGCATGAATAAATAAGGTCATGAAAGCACTAGTATGAGAGTACCCAAACAAAGAGGAGAATTAACCATAAGGAAATATAGAGTATAAGACTTATAACAATAGTGGAAGACTTTGAGAGCACATGAGAAGCGAGATATGATTAAGGAGTAATTCTCAATGGTCATGCAAACCTTTTCCATCGATCATTTTGCACTAGCCAACAAGGAGATAGACACATGGTAGGAAATATCTATCACATAATGAGTATATAGGGGTTGCAAAGGCCCAGGTACTTAGGAGACACTAGTTAACAAACTGCCATGATGCTTAGCTCATAAAGAGTTCATTGGCCATTTACTCATGTCACTAGTGTTGTAACTACTTGGTTAGGGAATTATAAATATAAATACCCCTATATGTAAGCATTAGAGGTGACAAATTTTGATATCATTTTATTGAAGTACAATATAGAGTTTACGGTAATTTAATTAGTTATGTTGTTGAAGTTATATCTCATTTGATAATTTATGCATATATGAGTGACATTGGCTTCATTAAGACTTAGTGTTGTCTTTGTGGATGTACTTATGATTGAAACCTAATATTAGCTCTATGCATACTTTTACTTTTTGTAAGTAATAATTATGAACTATAATGGCATTAATCCACATAGTTATCGTGGCTAACCTTATTAATAAAAGGATTAAAGTAGTTTATCTCTCTTTATATGTAACTAAAAATTAAATATAAGTTTAACCCAGATATTATAGATACCATGTAACTTTTCAACATACCCCACAAGAATTGGTCTCTAATTATGCACTTCAGGTGACTACGTAATACTTTAGTCTTGTATGAAGGGTTAGTGTGATATCTTGTTGGGGATACATTTTAACACCTGAAGAATTACTAATAATAAAATCCATACATTTTGGTTCCATTGATGGGATCTGTAGTGCTTCTTGCATAGTAATGGAAGATGTTTGAGCATATCACTCTTGAGACTATTGAGCAATGGATTACTAGAGTTGAGGATAATTTTGTAGTTCCTTACCTTGAACTAGTAGTTTTCTCACATCAGTGGGTGGAATAGAATCAATACAATGATTTATACAAAACTTTCTTTTTAGAAATCTTGGTTCCTTTGCACACTTGGCTATCTATGTATGCTCAAGGATGATCATGAGACCTTGGGAAAAGATAGTCTTGGATGTTAGAATGAGAAAGATCTTGAGCATGACTTGGAACACTATGGATGTGATATGTTAACATATGGTGGAGAAGAGTACTTAACAACTACATTTTATAGTATGTTGTAACTACCTTTTCTTATCCTAAAAAAGCCAAGTTCCTATTCCTTAGAGAAACACATGGCCATCATATTAGACATTTATCATTAAAAAATAAGAATTTATTTATTAAGTGTGGACTTGAAACTATGCCTATGGAGAGATAAATACCTTTTTACATGAGCTTCACATTTGAAAGGGGAATAGGGAAGAGTTGGTAAAGGAATTAAGTTTAGAATAGTAGCCAGTCAATGAACATTATGGAAACATATATATGATAAAGATCAGTAGAGGATCATAGGAGGAAGAAATGTAAGAAGGAATTGAGAGAACTTAGGAAGTGATATTAGGATTTGCAAGGAAGTGGAAACACATCAAGAATTACCCATAACTTTTGAATCAAACCCCACTCCATTTTTATCATATAAAGGAAAAACTAGATGGAGAGTACATAATGAAAAACCAAGTTTTAACTAGCCAAGTTTACCAATAATAGTGTGTGCTCATGCTTTTGAATCAGATGAATTTTTTATACATAATTTGGATACAAATAACATGGAATCACAAATTGATCCTATAAGTGATATTATAACTAAGTTAATTGTAACTCATACAGGATTAAAACTTTCTTTCCCTATTCAAGGTAATTTCATGGCATAATTTGGTGGGGGACCTACCATCTATAGTGGACAAAGCATGGGCTCAAATATTATTAATCAAGTAGCTACTACATCCCATAGCATGGGTGTTGTTCTTGGAGGCACTAGAGGAACTAGGAGGTGGCACAGGAGGAAGTGGTGGACTTCCCCCTCAAGGGACAAGATCTGAAGGTTCTCAACAACCACCATCCTAAGCACCTCAGTTGCCAATAGTGTATTATTAAATTATACTTCACCTACCTAAATACCAAGGCATGGAGAATGTTGTAGAATATGTCCATAAGTGCAAACTTATTTGGAGGGTGTGAGGCATTACCTTTTGTGAGTGAAAGGGTACCCAATTTATGACTATACTTTTAGAGTGAATGCATAAATGGTATTTAATGTTTGACCCTCAACAAGTGGTGGTTGATTACTATCAGTCAAAATAGTATTCCTTTAGAAATTTGACATTATTGAATTTGAGCAACAAAGCATTATTACAATGAAAGATATAAATCAAGAACTTAATGAAAGCATATGAGAATATGATGTAAGGTTCAAAACACTTTTGTCAAAAATGTCATTTGAAATTGATGTTTCTCAACATGCATAGTGTTACATAGGAGGCTTATTACTTCCCTTTCAATGAACAATGTCCCACAAGACCTTTACTAGCCTATGTGAAGCTATGGAATCCATCCTCCTTGATAAAGCTATTGGAAGTATTGACACTAGGAATAGTCCCTTCATGAAAGCCCAAATAGCATCAATGTCATCATAACCTAAAAAACTAACTATAAATAATGTGCATCATACATGAAATGGTCTTTGGTACACTAATTGTGAATCTAAAGGACATACCCAAAGCAACTACGTATGCAAGAACATTCATGTTGTACTAAAGTAGTCATGTGAAATCTACCATAAGGACAATGATGTATGCTCTTTTCCTCTCTTGTAATGAGAAAAAATTATTTATGAATAGAATTGAATTTTTAATTATATCTTAAACTATATTGTATCATTATTTTACCTTATAATGTCATGGTTGTAATTTTATTAGTAAGTAAATGTTTTATGAAAAAAGTACTAATAAATAAAAATTTAAATTTTATTTTATACAATGAATTATTGAATGGTTGATTAATTTTCTCTTTTCTCCATTAAATTGTTTAAGGATATAGTTTTTCCTTTTATGTGGAAAAATGAATATATGGGTTGATGACCTAAACGATCTTGAAAATGTTGTTTACAAATAAATTGACTTAAAAACATTTTTTATAAATAAATTCACTTGACTAAGAAAAGAGTTTTTTTCATTTAATAGATTATGATAATATTACTTGGTTATACCCTTTTACATGATTTAAATATTATTGAAAATAAATTATACCATGGTTATTTATTATGTTGTTAGTTTTTAATAAGTATTATTTTTGTAATAATTTTTTTTTTCATTTATGCAAAATGGTATTTATATTTAAATACTAGGAATTTTTTTAAATTTTAAGTAGAACTCAATGTATCAGTGTGGTTGATTAATTCTTGAACTCAATCAATAATAATTTTATACGATTATTTAAGAAAATATTATCAAAATAGGGTTTGATTCTATGCTCTCGGATATGTACATGAATGTAAATTTAGGTGGAATGGCACACGTGAGCACTATTTTTCTTTAGTCATGATCAAATTTGTTATATAATAAATCATTAGGCTTTATTTAGGTACGATCAAATAGTTGATGGTATATTTTGGAAAAGTGACTATATATGAATACCATTTTCTCATGATCAAAAGTCATACATTTAAAGTATTTGATTAGACTAGGAGCTAATTATGTCCGGTGTGATATATGAATATAGATTTCATGAAAATAAAATAATATATGTTAAATAATTTAAATGTTGGAATTGTATGTAATAGTAAAAAATTTTAACACATCATTTACATAACAACATTATCATCTGTTTTACATAATGAGGACATCTATTTTTATATACTCAAAAACTAATGTAGTTGGATATGTTCCCATCATTATTTATTCTTTTACACTATTTTAGACTTTTTACATCTTGCTTGGACTATTTTTCGCTAATGACATCATGATTATAATTCTAAATTGGTAATTAAAAATTGTCTTAAAAGGGTGGTGATAAATGGAAATTTTTATGTTATTTCATCTATTGAATTAGAATGAATTGTTGATTCATTTTCATTTTTATTGAGTAATTGTTTAGGGATTTTTATTTTTAAATTTTTTTCTAAAATAAATATATTTATATTGTTCTTAAATGATCTTAAAATATTTGTTTGTAAATAAATATGTTTGATTAAAGTATAAGATTTAACATTTCATGGTCTACAATAATATTAATTGGTTGTATGCTTTTATATGAGTTAAATATTTTTATTGAATGTATAACATGTTTTTTTTATCATTTCACTATTTTATATATATCACTTCTGTACTACCTTTTTCTTTTTGTATATGCTATATGAAATTTATAATTTAATATTTGATTGTTTTGTTCTTTTTACTCATTTTAAGTAATACTTAAGGAATAAAAAGAGTCAATTGATTAATGAACTTAGTCTATGTGCTTATTAGGTGGACAAAAACATTTCTAGGCTCAATGAAATTGGGTGGGTGGGGCACATGGAACAGTAAAATTTTATCATCATTTATCTTTTTTATGTGGTTGAATGTATTTAATAAAAATAATCAAATTAAGTTTTAATTAGGTGTGATTATATATGTATATAAAACTAAATTTTGTCGAAAGAGGACATATGTGAACAACATTTGTCCTTTTTAATCATCATGTTTTTTATTTGAGAAAATACCAATAAACTACTTTCTTATCATGTGAGATCAAATACATGAAGATATATTTGGAGCAATAAACATATATAAGCTCCATTTTTCATTATTTTATGATCAAATGTTGAATATTAAGAAATTTTATTGAATTAAGCCCTGATTAAGTGTGATAGAATGCATAAATTAGATTTAAAGAAACTATAGTAAGAAATATAGAAGACATTAAATGATAGTATGTGTAGTAATAAGACTATAATACCTTATTCAGTTAATGAATACTTTTTTTTTATCGATTCCCTCAACGAACCTATTATTATGTAAAGTTTTTTTAGAAACAAATATGTAATATATTTAATTACTGATATTTCAAAGGACCTATTATTTTACATCTCACCAGATCTTTTTTCATCATTAAAATATTATATTATTAAAAAATATATTAATAAAAATTATCATTTATTATAAATATTCATAGCTAAATATTTCAAAAAAAAAAAACTTAAGTGCACCAAATTTAAGTCAATTCTTGTTTAAAATATTAGCATTGATTTTCCATATTACTAGTTTAATTTTTTCAAAAATATCATTTATAAATCTTTTCCTTCAACATATACTTATATATACATAAATACAATTACCATGATTGATTTTGAATGGAAATATTTATTAACATATCTTAAATTTCCTTTAGGCTATTCAATGTTTATATTATAGTCTTGAGGATGACTTCAAGAGACTAAGAACATACTGGAATTTTGTATCCTATAAAATCATGACAAGCTTTGTCATTATATAGTTTTTATAACCAGGTAAAGGGTGATAGACGTTGGTTAAAATGAAGTCAACCAAGGAAAGTTGAGTCTCTTTTTGATGACCCTACACACACTCGATTGTATTGTTTGTTTATCTAATTTTTGTCCCTAAACATGGCTTTAATATAATATCTTGTTAGGATGGGAGTTGGTTGCTTGATGTGAAAAGAGCTTGCGAGTGTTGGTGACGCCAATGAGGGATTTTCTCTCATTGTTTTGTCGAACACATCGATGAATTACTTATGAATTTAGGTGTTTGGCTATCTATTTTAAACTTGCATGAGCATTGAAATGCTATTAAACCTTATCTTTGAGCTTTGTATGACTTGAACAATGAACATAATTGCTAGATATATCTAGATTAAAACCATATAAAATGATCAATACTTTGAATAAAAGGAAGATTGAATATTACTGATGTGAATCAGCTTGTTTGTGGACTATTTTACTATTTAAACTTATTAGTTTTCTTGTTACTATATGTATTGTCTCGAAAACATATATGTATGATAATTAAATTTTTAAAAGATTTAACCTTTGTATATTATATGCAATAAATCAATAAGTAGGAAGGTGAAATTAAAAGGAATGGTTATAAAGGCCGTTCATAGGCATCCTATAAATCTGGTATTGTAATAGGTAGCCTCCCATTT